>WNWK01030661.1:0-23335 GCA_009830355.1 Cherax destructor
GGTCCCCGTAATTACTGGCTTAATGGTTAGGGTTGGGTATTGGGGAAAAAGGTGTTTGGGGTAAGGTTGGGTGTTTTTGTACTAAAGGGCGTGTTTTGTGTTTTTTTGGCCTCAGCGGGGTTGGGGAATGTGCTGTCTCAGCCCATAGGACGACAGGTTACAGGTGTGCCATAACATTTTTTAATTTGTAGATTGTATACGGTGTAGGGAAAAGTTTTCCAACACACATTGTTGGTTTAGTTTTCTATTTAGGTTGAGGGGAAAAGCTGTGAACCGTATACCCGTTTGTCTTTAATTTGGATTAGAAATGTTTCTTTTTTTATGTCCTTGATGTGGTATTAACATGGTTTGACGCCATAGTATAATTATATATACAAAACATGATCGATGTTATATTTGTGGGGTTGTTTAAATATGCCAAAAAATATTGTATTGTTTTGTTTATTATGTAGGTAGCTGTGTTCAGTGTATATGTACATATTGTCCAAAGTGTTCATATTTCTGTAGGGAAAGTGTCTGCATCATCCCCCACATATTTAGGTGGTTTCTTTTCTTTTTTGGTTGGATGACATCCTTTGGTTATTTTTATACATTAGTCTTAAGATAATTATATTTTTTTGAATTATGAGGTCTTGGTGTTGTCCCGACATGTTTTTTTTTTGTATTATCACTGTTTTGATTAATAAAAAAAAAAAAATTATACATGGGATAAAAAATTTCCCCCGCACTACCCCACCCTTTCCCCCACTTACCCAAACCCTTTCCCTCCCCTTCACTCTCCCAGGCCCCCTAACTACTAAAAAGAACCCCAAATAGATCCTCACACCTCAAAAAACCCTTACCTTCCACCCCCCTACATACCTCTCTCATGCCCTTTCCAAACCCCTCCTGCCTCCTATCTCCCCCCCCACCAAAAATTCCTGCTTAACAAATAAACTTTAAACCTACTCCTCAACGGAATAAACCCCCAAAACCCCCCACCCCCCCCCCACCTAAACCCCTCATGAGCCAACCAGTCCTCCCATAACTCCAAATATATTTTCCCCTTTGCAGAAAGCGCCCTATATCACACCCCCGGAGAGGATATCAGCCGCCAAAAAACCAAAGTTTACTATAAATTAAAACATTAACCACCATGCTCCCAAAAGGCTCCCCCGGACAAAAACCACCTAACCGTCCAAGCGTTTTTACTCACCACTTCCTCCAATTTAACCCCCTCGCCAAACCCTACAATGACTAAAAGATAACACCAAAATTTTAATACTATTAACAAAATCCACCCCCCCCCCCTCCCCAACGGCCCCCCACCCATGAATCTACCTCCAAAACTTCATTTCGCCCTGTTGATGCACATGCCAGTACCCCCAAAAAACCCCAATAACCCCTATTAACATTTTCCAACCCCTCACCACTCCCTATCAATATGGTTTGTCATCTACATACCCTTTACTATCCCCGTCTAAAACCCCCCCCCCCCCGCCCCCGCCCCAACCCTTTCCCAACTAATTTTAAAAAAGGGGGTCCTGCAGACCCCCAAAAAAATCTGTTACGGGGGGCCCCCCCTGCCGCAAACCTTTTCAAAACTCACCTAAACCCCCTAACTTCCCATTAATTTGTACCCTTGCAAAAAGCCCCACCCTTATGGTTTCAAACCCAACCCCACAACTTCCCCCCAAAACCCCTGCTTTGATAAAAATGTAAACCAACTTTTCCCCTATCCACACTATCATCGCGGTTCCCCAGTCTAACCTTAGACTCCTCCCCTTCCTTCTTTTCCCATGAAATTCCTAATTCTCCTATCCCCAGTCCAAATTTTACACCCAGGTACCCCCCATTGGCCAACCTCCTACCTTTTAACATCCGCCATGGATTTCCGATATTTTTGCATGATCTTATAGTCGAGCACAACAATATTAAAAGCCCTATCCCCCTCACCTATCACTATTTCTACCCTTCGGCACCAACACCACTACCCCAGTTCTCTGCATTTTCCTCCATGTGGCCAGTTTTGGGCAACTTCTTTTTCTCAGCAATGGCCGGGGTCATACAGAAGGAGGGTAAATACAGTGTGTTTTGAGGGCCCTGGGGCCATTTCCCATCAAATCAGACGATCTCTTCCCCGCCATTCTACGTGATAAATAGGTTCGCCACTTCAGATATTTATGGAATATCACTTAAGGGGAGCAACAAGGGGTTTTTGGAAATTCTCGCCAAGTGGTGTCTATGGAAGAGTTGTTGACGATTATCAAGACAAGAGGAGGGGTTTGGGGGAAGAATTGGAGGTGCGGCTGAGGGACGTATCTGCGAATAAAAGTGGATACGGATTCGTAATTGCCCATTTGAGGCTTATGAAAAAAGATGTAAGGGATTTTTTTAAAAGGCCTATGGGGGGGTTCATGCGGAAACCCTTTTTGGGGGGTGGGAACGGGGTTGTCATGGGGATTCCGAAGGACCATAAAAGCCCAAGTTTAAAAGGGGATGCCTATACCATCTTTATGTTTGATCCCCCCTCTTTCTTTACAAATATATGTGACATATGCAGGGCAAGTGAGGACATCCCGGGCTATGTGGACAGGGGGGGGCTTTTAAAGGTGGTTTGGAGAAAAAGGGGACAGTTACCCCAGCACGACGTGGAGAAGAGGTGGGGGGATTGGTGTGATAGCCTTTTCAGTGACATGGGGGGAATGTGTCTTCCCAGGGCTAAGGATGGAGGGAGCACGTCGATGGAGTGATGAGATGGAGCAAGCTGGGGAGTTGGTGGTATTTTTACCCCCCTGAACATGTCCAGGGGGGTGAAGGATTTCTCAGCCCCCATCAGACGGGGAGGATGGCAATGATTTGGGGAATTGACAGATCCTATGTTTGGAGGATCAAAGGGAAGTTGATTGATGCCCCACCTTCCGTGGGCGGGAGTATGGGCTTCGGGAAAAACCCAAGAAGGAAGTCTGGGCGAAGGCTGGGATGACGTGAGTAAAGTGGTTGGGGGTGAGAGGGTAATGAGGTGGGGTGTGTGTGGGAGGGGAAGTTCTTTAAGGAGGACAATGTAGTCAGTGCAGTGTCTAAAAGAAAATCTGGAGTGGGGAGAATCTGAAAGGGTCTAGTGGTTCGGGGGAAGGAGGATGTTTGACGCCAGCTCAAGAAAACGGGGAAGGATAGGAATGAAAAGGGGGGAGTAAAAGGAAAAAGGTTAAGAAAAGGGGTGGGAGGAGGGCCCAGGGGGGGGGTTTTCTTCGTCAATCAGGTAGACAGAGCAAACATCGGGGGAAACCCCCTTTTAAAAATTTAAGTGTTTAAGTATAATGTTAATGGCCCCCGAGGGGGCCCAAGAGGATGTGGGTTTAGAGTATTTTGCAGAGGGGGTTTGATGTTTTTTTCCCCAAGAACACAATTATAGGTGTGGTGGGAATTGAAGTTAAAGGGATTTAATTTATATACGGGAAGTTGGGAACCTTTAAAGGGGGAGGGGTTTTGGGTAGGTTTTTAAAACCTTGCCCTTTTCATTTGAGGTCGGGAGGAGGTAGGAAGGGGCGGTTGAAGGGAAAAGGGGGTTTTTGGGGGGTGACATCCCCGGTTTTTGTTGTCTGGGTGTGTATATGCCAGCGGTTAATGTCCTAGTATAAGGGGGGTTTGTGGGGGTTATTTATTTTATGCAAAAGGGGTTTCCTGCGGAACGGTGATGGGGGAGCGGGAATTTGTGTTATTGGGGGAATGACGAAAACCGAGAGGAGCAGGTTCTTGCTAGCAGTGTTGAGGGACTTGTTGGGGGCATTGGGGTTGGGGGATTAGTAGATGGTAGACAGGTTTGGTAGAAAACGTTTTTGGAAAGGATATTGAGGTTGGATAGGGTGAGGGAAGAGGTGGGTAATATAGATTTTGGGGTTTTTTTCGTAAGGGGGGGTGGGGGGGTGGGGGGGGTTTTTATTCGGCTTGTGGAGGTTAATGAGTTTGCTGAAAAGAGGGGGGTTTTGTGGGGTTTTTTGGGGCTTGGGGGAGGGCGGGGTGGGGGTAGGGGCATTTGTGACATTGGGAAGTGGGGGAATTTGATGGCAAAGGAGGCAGTGAGAGGTTATTATAGGCGTGAAGGGGTTGGGGAGGCTAGGTATAGGTTGGGTTCAGGGATTTTGGAAGGGAGGTTACGGTTGTTATAGTGGTGGAGGAGGGGTGTCATCACAGGAAATAGCGTATCTTAAGGGTAGACTAAAGGATATTCAAATGAAGTTTTTGGGCGATAAGGGTTCGTAGTCAATAGAAGAGGTGTTATGGGGTGATAGGCCATGGGTACTGTTTGAGGAGATTTGGACCGTAGAACAGGCATGACAATACGGCGTTGAAGGTAGAGGGGGGAGATTGGAGGTTTCATACAGGTCAGGTGTTAAGAACTACGGATGGGATGTGTGCTTATGGAGGTATTGGTTTCAGAATAAGTTCATAGGCAGAGTGAGGGATGAGGTTTGTAGGGTTGTGTTTTAGAGAGCATTCAGGAGAGGTTAGGGGAGGAGTATAGGAAGGGGTTAGGTGGAAGAATAACGATTGAAGAGGTATGACAAGCAGTGCAAGTGTTACACAGGGGGAACACCTGGGGTGGATGGGTTACCGGGGGATTTCTACGTATGTCATTGGGATGTTTTGAAGGATGTTTTAGTAAAGGTGCTGGGAAACAAATGAAGGATAGGGGTGATGGATGAGGTGCAGAGGACTGGGGTGGTGGTGTTAGTACCAAAGGCAAGGACAGTGATGTTTTGAGAGGGTATAGGGCAATAACTTTGTTATGTTCTGATTACAAGATTTTGCCAAGATATTAGGAATAGGATGAAAAGGGTGTTGGAGAAGGTTTTAACAACGGTCAGTTTGGTATACCAGGACGTAGTATTAGGACAGGGCATGAAAATTAAGACTTTCGTGGAACTGAAGGAAGGGGAGGGGTTCTGGGGTTGTTGGGAAACAGCGTACAATAGTGTAGACAGGGAGATGTTATAAGAGATCTTAGGAAGGCAGGGGTTTGGCGGGGGGTTAGGTGGGTAAGAACCTTGTTTATGGTGCCTTGGAGGGTCCAGGTTAATGGCAGGTTAGGGGTTCAGGTGAGGTTTGAGAGGGTCTTAGGCAGGGTTGTCCCCTATCTCAGATCCTTTTTGGGTGTCTGCAAGACCCCTTTTATAGGTTGGTTCGTGAGGGGGATGTTATGGGGATGAAAAGTGGGGTTGTGAAACGGGCATAGTAGGTTATGTTGATGACACTACAATTATGGTGGGGAGTAGTGAGGGTTTAGGAAATGTTAATAAGATTATAGAGGTGTTTGGAGGGGGTACTGGGATGGGCATCAATAGAGGGAAAACTAAGTTGTTGGAGGTAGGTTCGAGGGTGGGTGGGCCGTTGGGGGTAGGGGTGGGTGGATGTGTGTTATAGCTTAAAAATATGTGGGGTCATTTTTAGTCATAGTAGTCAGTTGGAAGGGACTTAAATTCGGAGTTAGTGGTGAACAAAACGCTGGTGGTTAGGTGATTTCAGTCCTGGAGAGGGAAAATTTTACAAAGAGCAGGGGAGTGAATGCTCTAATTTATAGTAAACTGTGGTTTTTTGGCGACTGTTTATCCTTTACGGGAGTGTGACATAAGAAGGTTGATGGTAAGGGTTTTTTAGATACATTTGGAGCTATGGGAGGCACTGGTTGGCAGAATAGTGACAGCGGGGGGCCATCGGGGTATGGGGTTGATACCATTGGGGGAGAAGGCTTCAAAGTATATACGTAAAACAGGAATTTTTGGAGGGGGAGGGGCAGGCGAGTGGGGAGGGTTATGAGTGAGGTAAGTAGGTGGTGGAAGGGTAGAGATTTTGCATTGTGGGATATTTTGAGATACCTTTCAGTTGTCGGGGTTCCAGGTAGGGTGAAGGTGAGTAGTTGGATAGGGTAGGGGGAGAAAGAGATAGTGAGGGATCAGGGTTTATCCAATTATAATTGGAAATTGGTGTGGTATTGGATGAAGAGGCTGCGTATACCACCTAGGGTACGGGAAACAGGGTATAGGTTTTTTTATTAGGCATTTTGGCATCAAGGGCACAATTGTGGAGAATGGGCATAATAAGGGGGGTTGTGCCTGAAATGCGGTGGGCTTGAAACTGCGTATCACGTTATTTACTTTTGGAGGATTTGGGGGGGTGAGGGAATGGTTTAGTGGGGTTTTGAAGAGGGTAGGGGCGGGGGTTTGTCAACCCTTGGGCGTTAAGTTTGGATGTTGAAGCGTGTCCTGAGGATGTAAGAAGGGCGGTGGCATATTTAGTGGTGGAGTAATTTACATCTCCTGGTGCATGAGAAGGAGCAGGGCGCTGTCCGTTTAGAGCTATGGCAGCAGGATTCTATAGGACTAGATGTCATAATCAAGAGGTGTATGCAGGAAGGTGGTGTAAGGCGTTTTCTTTGGGTTATAGGAACCCTCACTGTTGCGTTATTGTTGGGGAGGGGGGAGGGACTAACATGAGAGTGTGTGTGGGGTATGGTTTTATTGGGGTAGGGGGGTGTAAGGGAAATGAGGATGGTTTGTTGTTGATGCTTCAGGTTTCAGGTGCTCTGCTTTCAATAATAATTTAAAAAAAAATTATGTTTTTGTTAATCAGTAGTTAGTGAGGTTGGTGAAAAAGGGTTGTTGGGGTAGGGGGGTGTTGGGAGCATAAGGGAAGCTTGCCTGTTTTCTAACTGTCGGCATCATCATAATCTCTTAGGGGTTTGTGAGTCAAAGCAAACCTTTGTTGACAAAATTTAAAAGGGAAAAAAAATAATATATATATATTGGAAGATGTCTATTAGAGATGCCGCCTGTGTGAGTGAGATCCATGTGTTGGTGTATGGACATTGTGTCACGTACGGAGGTGTTTGGATGTATGTTGGGTGCGTGTGTGTGGGGGGAAAAATAATTTTTTTCCTTTGTGTTAACTTTTCAGCTACCACGTGGGTAATTTTTGTGTTTTGTCTTGTCATACACAGGGAATGTCATATGGTTGAAGCATGACATGGTGGTGGTAAACCTTAAATGTATGGGTATGGGAGGTTTTATTTGATGTGCACCAGGTTCTAGGAGCACTGTTGTGGTATACAGCAGTAGGTTAGGTAAGGCTCCAGACTTTGAAGAGTTAGCTTTTATTTTAAAATGATCGTTGAATGTAATATAGTGGTGTCTTACATTGTAATGACATTTAAATTTTTTGATTAATATTAGTAATTGTGTGTAGGGTGTTGGGATTTTTTGTTCGGGTGTTGTTAGGTCAAAGAAAAAAATTTTTTGTATAATATAGATGAGGTTTTACAGATGTATTGAGATATGTTTTTAAAAAAAAAAGGGGGGTTAGGATAGTAACAATTTCAAGTTTAATAAGATGTTGTTTGTGACTTGTATTATGACTTTTACGTCTGACTCGAAAGGTATTTCTTAAAAATGAAAAAAAAAAAGGAATGGAAGGGGGTTTTTAAAATGTACATAGTAGAGCTGTAATGGTTTTCATGTTATTTGGTGTATTTTTTTTATATTTTATTTAAACCATGAGATATAATACATTATGTAAATCTTACAATAACAAAAAACATACAACAGTGTATGCCATATATCCCCTTTTATATTCTGAATATACATCCCACAAAAAAAGGAAACAGCTATATACAATACTTAAAGGCAATAATGCCTACCTTACAACTACATAATACTAAAACCCCAAATGAGAATGTTATAGCACCTCAGGCCTCCACGGACCTTACTTCCATCCCAAACAAGTTTGTGCACAATCACATAATTTCAAAAAAAACATGGATAACAATTAATCCACCCCCTTTTATGTGAAGTCATCATTTCTTTTATTACAATGTATAATAGCATGACCAATTACATCCCCCCTAACTCAAAACAATGCCCTAATTATATAATTAAATTATATCTTGAGGCTTTACTATGACTTTTCTAGTCATAAAAAGTTATAAAAGAATTTTCCCCGCCCTTTGGGCCCAAACTAAATATGGTTTTTACAATATCTTAAGACAAGTTACAATCTACAACTGATACCTACTTCATTAACATCATGACATCACAATGTCATTAAATCCCCAACCAATATTTAGTTACATTTTACAGATGTCCATTAAACTTAATAAATCATTACATATCCATCAAGTCAATGTATTGCCAAAAACCCTTAAATACCCGCAATAAGGGCCCCATATTTTGCATGGCAGTTCCGCTTTAACATAAACCTAACATATTACATGATGTACAATTCCCCAAACCAAAACTATGAGTATCCTTGCTAAACCTTGTTCCTGCACATACAGGTAGAGCCCGTAAAAAACTGGTGGAACTGTCCAATACCCCCAAACTAAGGGTTCCCCCTCTGTGAATAATGAACATAGTGTACAAACATATGATCATTTATGGGCTCCTTAGATTAGGCAGGTTTTCCCCCACATGCCTCTCAAGCACCAACATTCATGCAGTTAAACAAAAAACATTGCTGTCAACACCCCATTTCAGTTACACTGTCACAATCCCGTGTAAGTTGAAAAGGAAAAAAAAAAATTAGCATGAAACAGGAAAAAAAAAAAATTCTGGGAGAAAAAAAAAAACCTGGTTCTTTGCTAAAAAAAAGGAAAAACGTTCCCTCTCATTCACTCCAATCCCCGGCCCCCCTTTACACCCCAAAATTTAAAAGGAAAAACCCAAAATCCCCTGACACCCCCCTACCCCGAAACCCCCTCCCCGTCTTGGGGGCCGACACAACATTCATCAGACAAAAACACCTAACCAACAGGAAAATTAAACAAAAGAAAAAAAAAAGGGGAAAAAAGGGTGGGAAAACAACCCCCCCTCCCCCCCCAAAACACACACTCCCCCCCCCCTTATACCAAAACCTCTATTCCTTACAGCACACACAACACCCCCCTCCGACCACTCCTCGCCCTCCTCACCCAAACCCCCCTCCCTCGTCAACCCTCGGCCTACACCTTATATAAATCACGCAGTCATCATCCTATACTCCCCGTACAAAGGACCTTTTCCCACCTTTTCCCCTATTTCCTGATTTCTACATTTAGTCCTATATATAGTACCAGCCACACCCTTTATCCGTTCCCTGACCCCCTTATCCCTCAGTCGCCATGACACACATACAAAATCAACCATCAAATAATAAATACAAGTCTCACCTGTGACGTTACACCCCCAATGTCTAGACACATAGCCCTCAAAACAACAACACCCCCTCCCATATATCTTACCACAAGCGTATCCCCCTCTTATAGGACCCAAAAATTCCAAAAATAAACCGCATGCTACTAGCTTCTTCCAAACCACATCTGCTGCAGCACCCCCCTCACAGACCCATCCGGTACAGCAAAGCTTTCGAAGCCACGACCCCATGCAAAAACCTGTACATCAACTCTCTATCCCTTGATTGAACATGCAATCCTTTAAACCCTTCAAATCTTAACCCAATCATACACAGGATACATCGCCTTCCCTCAACCACCATTCCCCACCTCCCACCCTCTCCATCATGCTCACCTTCAAAGTAGAGGTTGCTGCATCACCACCAGACTTCTACCAAATCCAGCACTGCCTCAAAGTGCTCCCCACCAACGTGGCGCCTCCTCTCCACCCACCCCACCCCAGTGCCATCTGATCCTCCCACCTCACCATGCATCTCTTAACATACAAACACATCAACCTCGTGCAACACATATGAGAACCAAACCCCCAAATCCACTCTATTCCATACTATTCCTTCCCTAACCAATGCTTCCCATTGCCCCATACATATCAGAAACACGCTCCTATCCAACCATTGCACATCCTCCTGCAGCAATGGATAAATTACCCTACATGCCATAACCTACTGTATATCATGGAGTTGACTGCAATGACCCGCTGCTGTGGGGAAAGATCCCCTGCCTGCCATCCCCCAGCCTATTTAATGCCAATTGAACCACCCTCCTCGAATTCACCCTCCTCACTAATGCTTCATCACACTGATACACTACACCACAGACCATAATTTGGTCAGTTACAATCCACCATACTCCTCACCAACCCTCCGCCTATCCACCTACCCACCTCCAATAACCTAGACTTAGCCCATTGATTCTCATGCCCGTAGCTGTACAAAACCTCTTAATGATGTCGCTACCTGCTCAAAACCCCCTCGTACTCACCAACACAGTGGTGTCATCCACGTACCCTCGGCACATGGTCCTTCAACCCCCTCTCAGCCCTCGTTCAACCCTCCCTCAATCCAGCCTATAAAAGGGTCCTGCATACAGGCAAAGGATCTGGGACAGGGGACAACCTGCCTCAGGCCTCTCGCCATCCCACCACCCTACCTAATCTCCCGTTAACCTGCACCCTAACCCCCCCTTATACAAAGACTCCACCCAATTATTCACCTCCTAACCAAACCCCTGCCACCTCAGAATCTCATACAAAGCCTCTCTCTCTACTGTCATATGCCCCCTTCCACAGTCTCCTTTATATATTCCTTTATTCGTTCATGCCCCCTTATCACCCTTCTCCCTGGTATACCACACTGTCCCTCTGCAATCACACTTAACATCACACATTAATTCTATTCCCCAATACCTTTGCAAAATCTTATAATCAGCATTCATCAACACTATTGGTCTGTAATTACTCATACCCCTTGTCCCTTTCCTTTGTTAACCAGTACCACTACCCTACGCCATGCCCCGTCCCATGGACCCCCTTTGCTTCATACAATTCATCAGCTCCACCAAGCAATCTCTCACAATGTCCCAGTACTCTCTATAAAAATCATTTACAATGCCATCAAACCAGGCGCCTTTCCTTTACTCAAGCCATTCCGCCTCATCACCTCACCCTCCGTAATCCATCCCCCATAAGTGCCCTGTCTTGCTCCCCAACCCCCACTATCCCTCCTGATTGAGCTTAAAACCCCGTGCACCTTGGTACACTACACATATGTCTCTTGAACCATTTATCTGCATACACCCTATCGCTCGTAGATCATAGTCTCTGACCTCTTGCATAACTTTCAAAGGGTTCTTCCACTTCCACACAATCCACCTTCATGGCATCCCTTCTAGACCACATTTACCCAAAACATTATTGACGGCCTGTCTCCCACAGGACATCTTCTAAGCCTGCTCTCAACGCAAAGCGTTAAACCTTTCATTCTGTAGTTCCCTTAACCTAGTTTTCCCGATTGGAAATCTCCATCACCTCTTTCCCCCTCCCTTTCATAACAATTATTTAATAATCCCTCTAGATAATTTTGCATCCCATACTTCCAACGCCTCTCCTCTCCTCCCAACCTCACAAAGTACTTCCGTATACCACCTTGGCACTCTCCTCCCCTCACTGCACTAAATCCACACCACTCCTCATCCTCCCCAAAGATCCGCCACCACCTTGCAAATTCTGCCTTCCTATCTTCACCCACCAATAAACCCGCATTCAATTTCCAATACCCACGTACCTTTAACCACGCCCTCCCATTGTACATCTGCAATACTGCCCTGTGATCTGAGAACCCCAGATCCACTGTCTGTACTCATCCCACCCCCACCCCTCCTGCCACATATACCCTATCCAACCGAGCCTCATATTCATTCCTCACATGGTATATTGCACCAAATCCCCACCTCCACCACGTCGTGTGGTCTGCACTTCCTAACAGGTCCCTCAAAGCCCCAAACACAACCCGCCCCCTTAGGTATTACATCCTTATGACAGATCACGCAATTAAAATCCCTCCTACTATTGCTACCTTTGCCAAACCCCCAAAGACGACACCATATAATCATACACAAACTCCGTTTCACCTGTTGCGATTGTTCATGGCATATATTCCCACGAAACTTACCCATACACCACTCCAATCACCCTCTACCCTCACCACTCTACCTCCCCACACTCCTCCCACCTGAGTAAGGTAAAAGGGCTCGACGCCTTTATAACTACAGCAACCTCCCTTTAGCCGGCCCGACGACCCTGCAAAAACATTATACCCATTCAGCCGAAGTTCACTTCCACACCTATAGTTATGCTCTTGTATGAATCCCACTTGCACACAAGTCCTCTGAAAGTCCCCTCAACCCACTTCCTCTTGACCTCTGCCTGCAACCCATTGACATTAATCATTATACACTGGAAAATAAATGCGCTGGTTTCCCTTTGGACCTCTGTGGAAGTGGCATCGCAGACCCCTTAAACCCCCTTCGCTACAGTTTTCCCCCTTTAGACTTTCCCTACTAACTCCCATCTTTCCCTTTGCGAAACCGTCTCTGGCTGCGCCACTTCCACTAAAGGTTTCTTACACATTCGTTGTGCAGGTGTCAAGGTGTCCTCACTCTCAGAAACAGTGCCCGCTCTCTTACGGGTACCACTTACCATATCCATACTCTCACTACTTTCACACTGATGAACCTCTGCACTAATCACCATACTCACTAAAGTCGGGAAACCCAACCCACCACACTCTGGGGCTCTCACCTCTCCCGTCTCCACCCCTAAAATCCCTCCATCACCTTCACTTGGCACCTCCAACGTTTCACTCAGAAGTCCCTGCAAGACCTCCTCCAAAGGCACCTCCATGCCATCTCCCAAAACCACTTCCTCGTCTGTCACCATCTCAGGCTGCATAACCTGGGACTCCTGTGGCAATGTTACACAGGGCTCATCTAAGCCCTCCACTATGTCACTCCACTGTCTGTAGATCGCTCTTCCGGTTGCAAGGTCGGTCCTTCCCCTGCTTACCATCATCATCACGTACACGTGCTGCAACCCGTCCCATAGCTGTTTTTCCCTCCTCTTCTCATGCAATCGGCCGCTACGTGCTCGTATGCTCCACATATATGACACGTACGCCTCTGCCCCATGTACGTGACATACACCTGGGTATGAAACTCAGGCAATACAACGTATGATGGTATGGGATTGCGGAGTGTCATCTTCAGAGTAAAAGAGCCCTCTGGAAGGCCTTCCAGGGCCCCTCGGACCACCTCCCTGCCGTGGCCATATGTACGGCCCCATAAGCACTGAAGATTTTGCTGATGTCGACGTGGTCTGCCTCAAAAGGAACATTCCGTACCTTGACCAGGTGTAAGTCCTTGACACGTCCTTAAGTCGGACTTGCAGCGAAGAATTGACGGTGTAAATCTTGTCCTGGTGTTTGTTGATCAATCGTTCGTACACCGTTGCCATGAGGAGTTTTACAAAGACCCCGTTCACACCATTTAATGCCACACCATAGAGATCAGCAGTATCTATGTTATAGATGTCCTGTAGTATCATGGGCAGAACAGTAGCCACTGTCGCCGGTTGCAAGGCTCCAACCACCATATCAACACACACAGTATTGGTCCGGCATCTGCCTGCTGCCGCCATGTTGGAGAAAACGAAGTTGAACAAAGTCTCCACCAGGGGTCAGAGCTGAGCCCAGCACACCTGTACGCCGCAAGAGCCGGGTGGCGAGTGAGTTTGGTTTATTACAGTGATACCAGGTCTTTGGACTGTTTGGGTAAGACTTTTGCAGAGACAGTATTGTTCATGTGTGTTTATGGAATGTAATATGATTTTTAATTTTTATTAAGGCAGTTGTGGTGTTTAATTTTTTGTAACGTGTGAGCAGGGAGATGGGTATTGAGGTGTGGTTAGGTAAAGGCAGTTTTTGTTTTGTGTATAGTTTTGCTGAAGTTTGTAGTTGTATTCTGATATTTTCCAGTAAAGATAAGACAACCTAGTAAATAGGTTAATACGAAGGAGATTGATTATATTTGTGTTTCGTTTTCTGGTAGGGTGAGGAGCTTATGTATATGTTTCAATATGCGATTTTGTCATGACATGTATTATATGTACTGTTTTAAATAAAATATAAAAAAAAAAAAAAATTCCTCCATTTTGCCCCTATCCTTCATCTGATTAAACACCTTCACTAAAACATCCTTCAATACGTCCCAATGAGCTACATAGAATTCTCCAGGCAATCCATCCACCCCAGGTGCCTTCCCCATCCTCAATCCCTGCACTGCCTGCCATACCTCGTCTACCATAATCCTCCCACCTAACACCTTCCTATCCTCCTCTCCCAGTATTCCCTGGATTCCCTCCAAAACAATCCTCCTACTAACCTCATCCCTCTCCCTACCCTCAAATTTACACTGAAACCATAACCTTGCATAAGCACACATCCCCTCTGTCGTGCGTAACACCTGACCCTGATGATACCCACCCATCTCCTCCTCCACCTTCAACGCCGCCAGCATCATGCCCGTTCTACATTTCCGAAACCTCCGTAATACCGTGCCTGAGGGCCTATCCCCGTATGTTCCACCATGGCATTCCTACCATCTACCACATCTCGAACCCCCACCGCTCCCAGTAAGTCTCGCAACTCCGCTAGTACACATCCGGCACCCCTCGGTTCCACATCACGCTTCCTAATTATGCAGTTCCAGTCACCCACTAACACAGTTACCTCAGGGAGTCCCCGTAATGCATATACTAAGTAATCCCTTACAAACTCACCCTTTAAACTACGTACATTAACCGCGGGCATATACACTCCAATGAAGCTAACCAGGATATCACCCCATTCACCATCAACCATAACAATCCTCCCGCCCCCCACCTCTTCCCACGACCTCAGATGAAAAGGGCTGGTCTCCCTAATACCTACCAACACGCCCCCCCCTTGAAATTTTCAGAATTACCAGTGTACAAAGTAAAACCCCGCAACTTCAGATCCCCACCACACATAAAATTATGTTTTTGGAGAAAACACACCTCAATGCCCTCTCTCCTCAAAGTCCTTTCAACCCACATCCTCTTGACCTCGGCCCTAAGGCCGTTCACATTCATACTGATACACTTGAAGGCTTCAACCGTGGTTTCTCTCTATGCTTCATCGCTCTTGACACTCCTGCTTTGACCACTGACCCACCCCCACTGAGACCTACTCCCTCCTTGTCCAAGACCTTCCCCTTGACCCCCCCCCCCTTCCCTCCCCTGACCACATCCGCAAACACTTTCTTACCTGTCCACTGACCCGGCATCAACACGTCATCCTCCACCGAGCCACTTGATCTCTTGCGGGATTCCCCCGCCACCTCCATGACCTCTTCAGACTCCTCATTCACATCATTTTCCTCCCTATGAACCACAGCCTCAACCACACACACTCGTACTGACTCCTCACTTCCACCACAAGCACCCTTACTCAAATCCTCACTCAGCACTTCACCCGGCCTTGCTGTTACCTCCAGGTAGTCCTTCACCACGGACTCCTCTCCCACAGAAGGTGGACTGCCAAGCATCATCCTCAGGTCCTCCATCATAGGCCCCGTCAACTCCACCAAATCGTCCACCTCCTCCTGCACGACAGCGACCTTGCTGTCTTCCACCATCACTGGTTGCATCACAGGTGGCAAGGAGACCACCACCACCTCCGCTTCATCTACCATGTCACTCCACCTTCTATCTCCACCGTCCACGTACCCTGAAGATGACCCATGCACCTCTTGGGCCACACCTGAAGGGCTCTCCTCACTATGCTCCTGCCCCCCACTGCCACGCTGTTGCTGGGGTCGTGGTCCACGTCTCTCACACGCTGCTGCTATATGCCCTGGCTGACCACAGAGCCGACATGTCCGTACTTGCCCCACGTACGTCACGTAAACTTACGTCCTAAATTCTGGCATCAGGACATACGAGGGGATTGGCGTCCTCAAAGACATCTTTAAACTGTAAGATCCCTCAGGCATTCCAGCATAGGTACCCTGCACCCACCTGCCAACATTTGCAGCGTGGATCACTCCATATGCCTTAAAAACATCTCTCACATCCACGGCATCCACTTCAAAGGGGATATTCCGAATACATATCCATGTAAAAGTTGCTGACACATCCCTTAATCTCACCTCCAAACCTGAAACGACCATGCGCTTCTCCTGGTAGACATCAACGACCCTCTCGTAGGCACCACTTGTCAAGAACTTCACAAACACTCATGTAGCTCCATTTAATGAAATCCCATCAATGTCTGCTGTGGGAATTCCATAAGTGTCTCTGAGAATGGCTGGCAAGAGAACTTCAGCATTTGATGGATATATAGTGCCAACAAGCACCTCTATGCACACAGTATGCACTCTCCTTCTGTACGTCTCCGCCATATTGGAGAAAATAAAGTTGTCAACACTGGCCACCAGGGGAAACCAGCCAGCACACCCGCTCACCACAGTGGCTGGGCAGCGAATGCAAGGTGAAATCTACATTCCACCCCCTCCCCCAATCATGTCAACAACACCAACCGCCCGAAGTACATCTTGTAAAATCTCTAAGAGACACCCCCCTCCTCTTGGCTCAACATTCTTTCCCCTAGTAACACAATTCCAATCCCAGGCAATCACGGAAACTAAAGAGAGGCCCCTTAGAAAATATACTAAATGCTCGCGCACAAAGTCCTCCTTCACCCGTCTATTGGACGTCGCTGGCATATACACACAAACAAAACCTACCTGTATATGCCCTTATGTTCCCACAACATGCACAACCCGTCCCCCACCGCCACAATCCCATGCCAACAGCGTAAAAGGACTGGTCTCCTGTATGCCTACCACAACCCCACCCTTGAAATTGTCCGAGTTCCCCACATAACATGTATACCTTCGCACTCGCAACTCACTTCCACACCTAAAATTATGTTCTTGCATAAAGAACACATCAACATCCAAACGTCTTAGTGATACCTCTACCCATCGCCTCTTGACCTCTGTACGGAGGCCATTAACATTTATTGTAATGCACTTAAAGACAATGGCAGTGTTTTATCATTTCTCTTCCCAGCCGCTGACAAACCTGACTTGAACTTTCCACTATTACTTCTAACGGACTTCCCACTACTCCCACCTATCTTACCTAAGAAAGCACCCTTGTCACCTTTGGCCACATCTGCCCAAACCTTTTTGCTTGACCTCTGGCCCGGAGTTAGAATGTCATCCTCCACGGGTGTACTTGGCCTCTTACGGGAAGCTCCCTCATACTCCATGTCACCCACACCACCTTTCCTGTGCACCTCCACTTCCGCCTCTATCACAGACTTATGAGGTACATGCCTTCCCTCTGCACCCACACTACACACAAGTACAGTCTCCACCACCGGTGAAATCACTGCTTCAGGTTGTTCCGTCCGCTGTTGCCACCTCCATCGCTCGCAAGTCGTGGCCATATGACCGGGGCCACCACACAGATGGCACGTCTGTACCTGCCCTGGGTAGGTAACGTAGATTTGTGTCCTGAACGCTTCCATAGTCACATACGATGGAATAGGCTGTCTCAAAGTCATTTTCATGGAAAAAGACCCTTCTAACATCCCAGCATAGATACCTTGGGACCATCACCCCACATTGACAGCATGTATAGTCCCGTAACTTCCAAACTCATGTCGTACATCAGCTTTGTCCACTTCGAATGGAATATTACGAAGACGAATCCATGAGTAATGCGCCAAAACATTGCGAAGTCGCACCTCCAAGCTATTGTTGACAACAATAGGTTATTCTTGATACGTGTCTACAACCCTTTCATAGACAGCAGGTGACACAAATTTCACAAAGATTCTCACATTACCATTCAGTGACACGCCGTACAAATCTTCAGTAGGTATCTTGAGAGTATCCCGAATGATGGGTAAACGACGTCGGCATTGCTTGAGTAAATGGCTCCTTTTAACAATTCCAAGCAGATGGTGTTGACTCTCCTCCTGTAGTTTGCCATTTTGTAGAAAACAAAGCTTCACCAACCAGTCACCAGTGGTCACTTGATGCGCACCTGGGACACCCTCACTCTGTCAAGGTTGGGAAGCGACTATATAGGTGCCTCAAGGTCATTTTCAAAGAGAACGACCTCAAAGAGGCCCATCAAAGGCCCCTCACTCCACTTTCCAGGGGTAGCTGTGTGCATCATACCATACGTACTGAAGACTGCACTGATGTCCATCTGGTCCGCTTCAAATGGTATGTTCTTCAAACGTACCCAAGTGTACGTACGTGATATATCCTTCAACTGTACCTGAAGTAAAGTGTGTACCGTGTATACATAATCCTGGTGTCGTTCTACGAGTCAGTCATAAACTTCCGCCGTCAGAAGCTTCACAAATACCCTATTCATCCCATTCAGGGCAACGCCATACAAATCGCTGTGTCAAGTCCATACACATCTCATAATATCGTTGGTAACACAGTCCGGCCGTTGCAGGGTGTAGAACGCCCGTCACAAGGTCCACACAGACTGTATTCAAACGTCTCCTCCAGCTGTAGCCATGTTGTTTTGATTTTTTTCATGGAATTAAATTTTTGGGGACATGTAATTAAAATTTTCAGAGTGGTCCCTCAACCTTAGGGTCGAGCGGACGTCGACTAGCCTGCCTCTACCGGCGCCTTGTGACATTGTTGTTTTCACAACATGGCGCAGTTGGGTCGTCGCCGAGTTAACACTGTGTGTATCCAGATGATTCGTGGGCTGTGTCGGGCCAGAATGCTTCTGTTCTACTGACTACCATTGACGCGACGTCTACGGATTGGAGAATGACGATTTGTGTGGTGTGGCTATAAATGATGCATATAGATTCTTCGTTAAGCTTCGCACTGCCGATGTGTATGAGAGGATTGTCGCCAGGTTTCAGGAAGTACCTGTGGATGTGAATTCGGCAGTAACGGTGTGTCTTCACGACGTATCCAGGTACTACGTTTGGGTCAAGGTCCGTAATTGCCCATTTGAGGCGACGGAGGCTGATTTGAGAACAGTTTTGAGAGATATTGAACTGTTCATACGGCGACGTGGGCAGGTGGTCGGAAGGGATGTTTCAAGGTCTGCTGGAGGGAACGTTTACGTTAAAAATGACGTTACGCCATCCCATCCCTTCCTACATACTGTTGGAGGACTTCAGGACTCAAGTCATGGTTACCTATGCGGGGCAACGTCGTACATGCAGGTTGTGTGGGGCCTATGACCATATGGCTGTGCAGTGTGGTAAAGAACGGGCCCAAAGGATGTTGGACATCAACGAGAGTCTTCGATGCATCTTACGGAGGAGCGTGGGTCGGACAACCCTATGTCGGGTGCAAGTTGGAGTGCTGAGGTGGACAGGTCAGAATCTTTAGGGGATGGATGTGCGACCTTACCAGGGGTACCGGAATCATCTGTCCAGGAGCCTGGAGCCGTGGGAGGAGTATCGGCGGCTGATGAGAGGGTAGCAGAGGAGGCGTTGCTACGGTGTTGCAGGACCTTTTGGGCACCCAGGTCAGGTGTGTGGACGAACCTGAAGCTGTCTTGGAATCAGCGGGGGACAGGGAAGCTGAGGTGGGTGGCCTCCTGGGGCTAGTGCCTCGGCCGCAGGACGGCTGCTTCACGTGGAGGCGGAGGTGCACTGATGGCCTCCAGGAGGTGGGTATGGAGGAAGAAAGTTTTCACGGAAGAGAGCGGCCCAGTCTGATACGGACGACGTGCTCACACCGGCGCAACGTCCGGGTAAGAAGATGTGGGCTGATGTAGCGAGGGGTGATGTTGGAGGTCCCATGGGACAGAGACTCTTGAAAGGTGGTTCCCGAGACTCTGGGAGTGACCGTGGTGGCACTTGGGGGAAAGGGGATTGGCAAGTGCCAGTGCCTAAGGGAAAACCCCCTCTGTCGGTTTCAAGTGCTTTACCGTGAATATTAATGGTTTGTGTGATAAGATGAAGCGTGAATGGTTTTGTGAGTATTTGGTGAGGTATGGTATAGACGTGGTTTTTGTACAGGAACATAACCACAAGTATGGTTGTCAGTTACTGATTGAAGGATACACAGTTTACGCTGCACACTCCTTGAGATTGAAAGGGGGTGTGGCGATATTAATTAGGGAGACTAGCCCGTTTGTTGTCCATCACAGTGAGGAGGGAGGGAGGGGGGGTCATATGGGTGGATGGATTGGGGAGGGATCCGGTGTCCTTTGTGTGTTTTATGGCCGGCGGAGGCGGATGGTAGGGTAAAGACTGATTTTGTGAGGGGATGTGTTAGTTTATCACCTACGATCCCTACCTGTGATTGCAGTGGTGGGTGGTATTGAACTGTGTGACACGTCAGAGAGACGGAACCAAGGGGGGCGGGTATTGTTCGGTTTTTGTTGGGGATCTGTTACATGGTGGGGTTGGTGGATGTGGGGGTGCTGCATGGGACGTGGAGCACACATTTGTGAGGAGAGGTTATGCTGCTCGGCTGACCGGTTATATGTGACTAGGAGAGCTGAAGTGAGGAGGGTGATGTGTTGGATGTGGTTTTTCGGACCACAGGGGGTTTTGTGGATTTGGGGTGGGAGGGGTGCCGCAGGTACGGGAGTTATTGGAAATTAAATGTCCGGTTGCTTCAAGAGGGAATGGGAGGGATACGTTTGGGGGTTTGTGGGACAGGTTGTGGTCCGAGGTGCGGTGGATGGGGATTTGTTGCTCTGGTGGGACAATGTGGCTAAGGGCAAGATAAGGGACTTCATGTTAGACAGGGGAGGGAGGATAATCAGTTTGCATATGGACTTATAGGTATTTGAGGGACAGTTAAGGGATTGTTATGGGAGAGGATGAGGAGTGCGGTTACCCTGTTGTGGAAATAGAGGGGTTGAAAGATAAAATTCGGGTTTTGCAAATGAAAGGTTTGATGCTGAAGGGTGGCGGTGGGTTAGAGGAGGTGGTGGGGGGTGACAAGTGTCGGGATGTGTCCTGAGGGCAGGCATGTAGGCGCGAGCGACAGAAATTTTAAGGTTGTGTGGCATGAGACTTGGGAGGGATGGTGGAAGAGTTGGTTACGACAGAGGGCATGGGAAGGTATGTGGATGGGTGGTAGTGGGTCGTATATGAGGAGCAGAGGGTGCAGGAGGAGGCTTTAAGGGATATGGGGTGGTTGGGTGCAATGTGGACTGAGAGGGGGATAGGGGAGGGGTTGAGTGGTGATATAGTGAGGATGAAGGTGGACGGCCTTGATGGGTATGAGCAGGGTAAGGCGCCAGGGATAGACGGAAACCGAGTGATTTTTATATACAGCATTGGGGGTTTTAAAGGGTTTTTAGTGCAGTTGTTAAATGTCATGAAGAAGGGGGTGTCTTGGGGGATTCGCAGTCTACGGTTTGTGGTTATGGTGTCAAAGGGACTAGTCAGACGACGGTGAGGGACTATAGGACTATTTCCTTATGTGCACGGACTATAAGTTATTTGGAAAAATATTAGGCAATCGATTGAAAAGGGTCTTAGATAAGGTTATTGTTGGGAGTCAATATGGGTGCCGGGAAGGTCTATGTACGTGGGGCATGGGGTTATTCGGGGTTTATTGAGAGTTGGCAGAAAGAGGGAGAGGGTGTTAGCACTGGATTGGAGGGCAGCGTATGATAGTGTGGAACGGAAGCGTTGTGGAGCATTATGAGGTGGCAGGGTTTGGTAAGGAGATGGTGAGTTGGGCACGTACTTTGTACTGGGGAGCAAGTATGTGTGTGCAGTTGAATGGGAGGGTGGGGCAGCGTGTCAGGATGGGAAGGGGTTTACGGTCAGGGTTGCCCACTGTCTCAATTGTTGTCTGCATGCCTGCAGGACCCATTTTATAGGGCTGTAGGAAGCGTCTGTTCGGGGGGCAGGGAAAGGGGGATCTGGGTGTTGGGAACCTGGTATAGTGGGCTATGTGGATGACACGACGATTCTTGTGGAGAAGGGGGATTAGAGCGTGTGGGCAGGGTCATTGAGGTTTTTGGGGAAGCGATGGGTAGAATGTAAAAGAGGATAAGTCAAATTCAAGATTCGGGACTGGGAGGGGATGGTGGGGGGAGTTCTTGTGGAAGGTGGTGTTTAGTGGATCGGGGGAAGATTTGTGGTGTGGTGTATATGAGGGATGCAGGGGGAGGGGGGGTTAATTCGGGGGGTGTAGTACAGAGGGTGTTGGGGGAGATTAGATGGTTTGAGGTCGTCAATCTCACGCTGCACCAACGGGTAATAGTTTAACGGTTGCATATAGTAAAATATGGCATGTGGCGGATTTACCTTGGGCAGGGGGACGTTCGAAGTTGTTGTGTAGGGTTTTTCGTTTTATTTGGGGATCGGGTTGGTTCGGGAAAGGGGGGGGTGCTCCCGAGCCAGGAGGGTTAGGTTGATTCCAGGAATGGATTGAAGAGTGTTTTTGGAAGGGGTTACCTGAGGGTGGTTGGGGAGGGGGGGGGATAGGGTTTCAGGGATATTAGAGGTGGGGGGAGGAGGGTTTAGGGGGAAAAGGAAAATTATGGGGCCATTATTGTTAGAGATCCTTCACATATGAGGGTGGGGGCCCTTTAGAAGGGGGGTCTGGGAGGGGGGGGGAAGGGGGACCCTCTGTATGCTTTTGGAAGGTATTTGGGGGGGTTAAGGAGATTTGCTTTCCATGTGTGGGGGGATTTTTCCGGTTTTTCAGGGGTTTTTTCCCTCAGGGTGGTTTTTAAAACAGAGGTCTTAGGGTGATGGGATGCGCTTAGGGGGGATGACACTGGTTTTTTAGTGTATATTTTTGTGAGGTTTTGTTGTGAGGGGGAAGGTTGGGCGGGTTTGTTAGTGGGGGGTGGATTTCAGGGAGGGACTTAGTTTGGATGTGGGAGGAGGAGGGTGGAGGTTCAGGGCAGTGGCGTGAATGGCAGATTTGTTTTTTAAAGGGGATGAGGGATAAAGGGGTTGTGAACGACGGATCATGGGGGGGTTTTATAGAACGAAGTGCCGAAAAGGGACCCTATGGGGGGGAAAGGGGGGGGAGGGATTTTCCCCCGTTCAGGGGTTTTTCCATGGGGGCTTGTGGTCCTTTTGGGGGGTCAGGGGATCCGACGGGCGGTCTACCGTGGGGGGGGAGGCATTTTTTTTTTTTTTTTTTTTTTAAAAAGTACAATTTCTTAAGTCACAAATGCATTAAATCACGGTATTTATACCACAAGTAAAAATAATAAGTAAAGTAAGATATACAATATCCTTAAAATTGTATCATCTCATTTTTAAAAATAAGATGAAACTATATCCAGCAGCTTATCAATGCAAATTTTTTGTAAAAATCATTCTAAAAACCCCAATGAGCAACATAGAGAACTTGAGGTTGTAAACAAAAAATTTAAATTAACAGCCTTGAATGGCAATAAATATACCCCATCGGTAAAAATTATTATACATATATGACCTTTCAAATCCACTTATACAGTTACTGGAAAACCCTAATTATTGCAGGTACCCGTAAGTACAAGTAATATACCCCTTTAAATATCCAATACGTCATAGTTTGAATTCCAGAAATTCTGACCATCATTTTTTT
>WNWK01030662.1:0-23334 GCA_009830355.1 Cherax destructor
CCTGTCATAGCCAAAGAAACCCTGCCTTTACCCCAATTCAAAACGATGCTAAAAAACCACCTTCTCACCCAAACCTAAGTGCTCAATATCAAACATTCTCAACAAAGTAGAAAAATCACTTACTGTAAAAACCTGATTATCACTTAAATGTAAAAACCTGTTATGAATAATACTAAGCTAACTATTTCCATAACATTTACATTATAATGACCACGTAAACTGTAACTGCAATGCAATTAATTGTTTTAAATTGTTATCTCACTCAATTAGTTGCATTGCTGCAACTAATTGATATGTTCAACTTATAATCAAACTTTATAACTTAGATACGCAATTATACTTATTTTATAAATTATCAACCATAACTTTTACCATGTAGTCTATAATTAAGTAGACCTAAGAATGCCCTAATGCACAGCATATTGGGGCTTTTGGCATGTATATCTCATCAATAACTATCTATCTTGTCTACCCAACCATGTATCATTGTACCATGTCTCAATAAAGTATTATTATTATTATTATTATTATTATTATTATTATTATTATTATACCCTATGCTAGAACATGTAGTGAGAACCTTGATGATAAAGTAAGAGAAAATAACATAAGAATCAGTGAGAATTTTCTAATAATGATTATCAGTAGATGATGGTGTTATCAGAGATGACGGTATCAGTATTAGCAAAAATTTTGGTACTGTCCCATCACTAATAATAATACAGTGGACCCTCGGTTAGCGGCCATAATCCATTCCAGAAGCTCGGCCTTAAACCGAAATGGCCTTTAACCGAAATAATATTCCCCATAAGAATTAATGTAAATACAATTAATCCGTTCCATTCAAAAATATTCACAAAAAAATATTTTTTTTAACAATTAAATCAGTATTACATACCTTTATTGAAGACTAATGCTGGCTTCTGGAAGATAGGGAGGAGTTAGTGTTTGGAAGGGGAATCCCCCTCCATGAAGACTTCAGGTAACAAGTCCCTCTCTGGGGTTACTTCCCTTCTTTTTCTTTTAATGCCACTAGGACCAGCTTGAGTCACTAGACCCTTGTCGCACAAAATAACTGTCCAGAGTGCTCTGTTTCTGGTGCCTCTTTAACATTTCCCTGAAGTGGGACAATTTTTTGTCACTAAACATGTTGCAGATATGGCTTGTTTCAGCTTGGTCAGGATGGTATTTTTCAACAAAACTTTGTAACCTATTCCACATTCCACACATTTCCTTAATCAGTGAAGGAGGCACCTCCTTCTCTCCCTCTTCCTCCTCCTTTTCTGCAGCTGCAGTCTGTTGCTGTTCAGTTGAAGGTCTTGCAGCTCGTCAGTGGTTAGCTCTTCCCTGTGGTCCTGCACCAACTCTTCCATATCTTCGCCAATCACCTCCAACCCCAGGGACTTGCCCAATGCCACAATACCTTCCACAACAGGCACAGGGTCGTCAGGCTCAGGGTCAGCCTCAAACCCTTCAAAATCCCTCTGTTGGACACAACCTGGCCACAATGGTCTCCAAGCAGAGTTCAAAGTCCTGGAAGTCACTCCCTCCCAAGCCTTACCTATAAGGCCTATGCAGTTTAGATATTGAAGTTATTTTTCCAGAACTCTTTTAGGGTCAAATTAGTGTCGAGGTCACTTCAAAGCACTTTTCAAACACTGCTTTGGTGTAGAGTTTTGAAGTTAGAAATGACCTGCTGGTCCATGGGCTGGAGAAGAGGAGTGGTGTTAGGAGGCAAGAACTTCACTTTTATAAATTTGAAGTCCCTAGACATTTGGTCTTCCAAGTCTGGAGGATGTACAGGAGCATTGTCCAGTACCAGGAGGCACTTGAGTCCCAAATTGTTTTCCTGAAGGTATTTTTTCACACTTGGGGCAAACACATCATCAACCCAATCTTTGAAAATTTGCCTTATGACCCATGCATTATGATTTGCTTTCCACATCACACACAATCTTTTCTTGTGAACATTATGTTTCTTGAACACTCTGGGATTTTTTCTGTGATACACGAGTAAAGGCTTCACTTTGAAATCCCCACTAGCATTGCTACACAACATAAGAGTTAGCCTGTCTTTCGTAGGCTTGTGTCCTGGCAGTGTCTTTTTCTCCTGCGTGATGTAGGTCCTGTTGGGCATTTTCTTCCAAAACATTGGAGTTTCAGATTTTCACTCTTTATGTAGTCCTGAAATTCCTGCACAAACTTTTCAGCAGCATGTTTGTCTGAACTTGCAGCCTCACCATGCCTTACAACACTGTGTATGCCACTACGCTTCTTATGTCGTGGGAGTTCTTCTCATGGATTGGGTAATAAACAGACGAGCTTGGGTGGTAACGGTATATTGGAGTCAGATATATGGGAGTCCGGAGAGCCTATGCCTGTCAACCTGTCTACTCTCTGCTTGCTCGATGGTAACTCGCACTAGGAGGGCCGAGGAGCGTTCATATTCGAAGACTGACCTTTGACACTGCTTAGGTCATCAAGAATGTAACGGCCAATGGTCACATGCAAAGCTCGTGACTCAGTAACAGTTGTAAGCTACTAATACAGTACTATACCTGAACTGCTTGACAGCTCGGCTATGTTAGGTATGTCGTCCCGACATACATCTATACAAACTAAAGGCAAAGGCGTACGGCTCTGGGCTGATTCTATACAATGTCAAAGTACACAACAGTTGAACATTATACAACACATGGATATTATCGTGATGGAAATTAATCTACATTACTATATGATATATCATGATGCATAGGAATTATTGAGCTCAATACTAGAATCTTATAATAAAAGAGATAAAAAAAAATTTGATCAATCGATCTGTCATCATGTGATCTACGAATTCTGAGGAAATATATGTACAAGGAAGGCAGTGATTAACAGACAAGGTAGATCCGATGCACTCGAATCTATACTGTTAAATCTCAGAATTCGGAGAGAACGTGAACACACAAAAAAAAATTTCTTGAATAATACTAAGTTGATATTGTAACACAGTTGAAATACAATTACTACATTATTTATCTATACAGGTTATTTACATTTAACTCCAACTCTGCTAGGGTGAGATTGACATATGCTGAATGATTATCACCACTGGGAGGATCAAACTCTGTTGCAATTGGTAACTCAGTTTCTGGTTGAGGAGGATCTACACTGGCATCCACAAATAATACTTGTGGATTTCTCAATACTTGTCGTGTACGTAGGGAATAACGACATTCAGGTTGATCATCTGACTGATCATTAAAGGTAGAGGGTACAGCAACAGGAGAATTGTCAGAGTCTGTCTCGCTTGTCTGGTTGTCAGAAACCTCGTCCTCATCGCATACTAACTTCATATGATCTAAATGGGATTCTTTAAACTGACCCATACTAATTTCTCTAACTTTATACTTATTGCCATTAATATGTTTGACTACTCGGTAAGGACCAACAAACTTTTGGTCGAGTTTTGGCACTGCCGAAGTTTTGTTAAAGTTAGTCAACATAACTCTCGAACCTACTTTAACTCTGGTCGGTTTGGCTCGAGTATTAGTTACTCTTGTAAATTCTGCTGTTGACTTATGAAGTGTTTCACGGATTCATCTGAAAACACTCTGAGCTTGACTGGTACGAACTGCTAAGAAATCATCAGGATTGTAAGTCGGTTTCGGATTAGAATATAACAATTCATAAGGCAAACGCTTATCAACACCGTATAATGCATAATGTAGGGTTTCACCTATAGAAGCATTATAAGCAGAATTTATTGCACACTGAACATCAGGTATAACTTCATCCCAGGTTGCACTATTGGGATTGATAGTGGCTCTCAAGATGACAAGGACTTTCTTATTTGTTCTTTCCGCTAAACCATTACTGGCAGGATAGTGAGGGACAATGGTCGATTTTGTAATCTTGTACAATGTGCACAAGTTTTCTAGAATCTCATTACAAAATTCACCTCCATTATCTGTTATGAGGGACTTAGGGGTGGTATGTCTGCAGATTATACATTCCTTGAACGCTTTTGCTACTTTCTCGGCAGTCTTATCTGCAATAGGCACTAACTCACAATATCTGGTAAAATGATCGACCATCACACACAGATGTTTGTTTCCTTTGAGGGAACATTAGAAATTAGTCAACAGATCTAGTGCAACTCTTTCCCATGGCTCACTAGTAGTTGGAAAGCCTTGGATTGGATTAGGGCCAGTAACATTGCCTTTATGTTGCATACAGATACTACATTTCTTAACATACTCAGTAATATCAGTTGACATACGAGGCCAAAAGTATTTCAATCTGGCTTGTTTTACAGAACGATCCATACCAGGGTGTGCAACACCTGGTACATCATGAACTAGCTGTAAGGCTACTTTCACTAGTGACTGTGGAATTACTAACTGGTATACCCTTCTACTATGAGTACCCAGCTCGGTAATTCGATACAGTAATTCTTGGTTCATGACAAAGTCACTGATGGGTGCTGGTGGCTTCACTGTAAGAATAAGATCTTCCTGGAGAAAGCTACTCCTTTGGCAACATCACCATCCTTGATTTGTTCTTTCTTTGCCAGGATGGTTGTAATTGTTGATTTGTTTTTCCCAAACATCCTGGCAAGTTCCAGCACCCACATACCACTCTCATATTTCTCAATCACCTCTCTCTTAAATTCCATGGTGTTTCTCACTCTCTTTACCACAGGAACTTTACTAGGAACTTTCTTGGGAACCATGGTTACTTATTTCGCAGTTGCACTGAAAAAACAATGGAAAACAAGCGAAATATTTGGATGAATGAGCAGAAGCTTCCTCACGCACCGAGAGACACAGGCAAACTAAAGCGCAAGCAGCCCCAGCCGGCGGACGGACGCGTCCCATATGGCCGCTAACCAAAAAAATGGCCGCTAACCGGGAGCCGTAAAACTAGCCGCTAACCGAGTTGGCCGCTAAAAGGAACAGCCGCTAACCGAGGGTCCACTGTACAGTGTACAGTGGTCCCCCGAGTATCGTAAAAACTTCACTTCAGAAGCCTGCTCAAGCGCCATTACCGAACGAATTTACTCCCTTAAGGAAAAATGTCACGTAGGTTAGTCTATTTCAGACCCCCAAAAATACACTTCCACAAGCACTTACAATATTATACTTACATAATTGTACAATTTCTGGGGTGTACGTAACTCGGGGGATCACTGTACAGTAAAACCCCGAGTTTCGGCCGTAATCCGTTCCAAGAGCTAGGCCTAAAGTCAAAGCGGCCGAAAGTCGAAGCAATATTTCCCATAAGAAATAATGTAAATACAATTAATCCGTTCCAGACAACCAAAAATATTCACAAAAAATACATTTTTTAAATATTAACTATAGTTTTACATTCACACAGTACAGATAAATATATATAAAGTAATAAATTTATAATTAAACATTTAAATAAACATTTAAAATTATATTTACTTACCTTTATTGAAGAGACTTGCTGGCATCTGGAAGATAGGGAGGAGAGGGGAAGGAAGCACTCATTGTTTGGAAGAGGAATCCCCTCCATAAGGACTTCAGGTAACAAGTCCCTCTCTGGGGTTACTTCCCTTCTTTGTCTTTTAATGCCACTAGGACCAGCTTGAGTCACTAGACCCCTGTCGCACAAAATAACTGTCAAGAGTGCTCCTCTTTAAGATGTCCCTAAAATGGGACATTGTTTTGTCACTGAACATGTTGCAGAGATGGGTTGTTTCAGCTTGCTCAGGGTGGTATTTCTCCACAAAACTTTGCAACTTATTCCACATTCCACACATGTCCTTAAGCACTGAAGAAGGCACCTTCTTCACTCCCTCTTCCTCCTCCTCCTGTGAAGCAAGTTCCTCAATTGTGGTCTGATGCTCTTCCAGATGAAGCTCTTGCAGCTCGTCAGTGGTTAGCTCTTCCCTGTGGTCGTCCACCAACTCTTCCACATCCTCGCCACTCACCTCCAACCCCAGGGACTTGCCCAATGCCACAATACCTTCTACAACAGGCAGAGGGTCAGCAGGGTCAGGGTCAGCCTCAAACCCTTCAAAATCCCTCTCTTGGACACAATCTGGTCACAAATGTATCCATGCAGAGTTCAAAGTCATGGAAGTCACTCCCTCCCAAGCCTTACCTATAAGGCTTATGCAGTTGTAGATACTGAAGTGATTCCTCCAGAACTCTCTTAGGGTCAACTCAGTGTCCGAGGTCACTTCAAAGCACTTTTCAAACACTGCTTTGGTGTACAGTTTTTTGAAGTTACAAATGACCTGCTGGTCCACGGGCTGGATGGAAGGAGTGGTGTTAGGAGGCAAGAACTTCACTGTGATGAACCTGAAGTCCCTAGACAAAAGGTCTGCCAAGTTTGGAGGATGAGCAGGTGCATTGTCCAGTAACAGGAGGCACTTGAGTGGCAATTTCTTTTCCTGGAGGTATTTTTTCATACTGGGGCCCAAACACTTCATGGACCCACTCTATGAAAATTTGCCTTGTGACCCATGCCCTATTATTAGCTTTCCACAACACACAATTTATCCTTGACGACATTGTGTTTCTTGAACACTCTGGGATTTTTTGAGTGATACACGAGTAAAGGCTTCACTTTAAAATCCCCACTAGCGTTAGAACAAAACAAGAGAGTTAGCCTGTCTTTCATAGGCTTGTGTCCTGGCAGTGCCTTTTCCTCCTGAGTAATGTAGGTCCTGTTTTGCATTTTCTTCCAAAACAGGCCTGTTTCGTCACAATTAAACACTTGCTGGGGTTCAAATTTTTCAGTGTCTACGTACCCCTTAAATTCATTCACGAATTTTTCAGCTGCACGTTTGTCTGAACTGGCTGCCTCACCATGCCTTATCACACTGTGTATGCCACTATGCTTCTTAAATCTGTCAAACTAGCCTCTGCTGGCCTTAAACTCACTAACATCAGCACTGGTTCCAGGCATTTTCTTGACAAGATCTGCGTGCAACTGCCTTGCCTTTTCACATATGATGGCCTCGGAAATACTATCACCTGCTATCTGTTTATTGTTTATCCACACCATCAACAACTTCTCAACCTCTTCCACTGTTTTTGATCTATTTTTGGCAAACATGTCAACACCTTTCGCAACATCAGCTTCCTTGAGTTCTTTTCTCTTTGCCAGGATAAAAGTGATAGTTGATTTGTTTTTTCCATACATCCTGGCAAGCTCCCCCACACGTCCGCCACTCATATTTTTCTACTATCTCCTTCTTCAGTTCTATGGTGTTCCTCACTTTCTTTATCACAGGGGTGCCACTAGGAAGTTTCTTTGGACCCATGGTGATTTATTTCACAGTCGCACTCAATAAACAAGCGCTAAACAGAATGAATTTATTGTAAAATGTTTGGATGAGCGCACAGGGTAATGTTCACTAAAGGGTAAACAACGCTAGACTGGCTCATGACGCCTGCATGGCGAGGCACGCAAGCATGGGCAGGCGGACAAGTCTGGTACGCCGGCTGAAACTCAGGGCAATGGCCGAAAGTCGGGACAAAATTCGTCCGAAAAAAGCAACTGAAACTCGAAGCGGCCGATACTCGGGATGGCCGAAACTCGGGGTTCCACTGTACTTAAATAGTCCATCGTACACTTGATGTAACTCGTAATGAATGACTTAGTGAGTGAAAATAAAAATGGACACTCGAACTGTGGTGCTGGCATCTTGCAGGCTCAGTACTGTATCACTGCATCATGGTACAGTGGTACAGTGTTGGGCTTCCTATATGCCAGGACCATGGTTAAGTCCCCATATCTTCTTCCATTAAGTTCAATTGTGTCTAACCTATTGTTTAATAACTGAAGAAAAATCTCTAATAATAAACTAATATTTTACTAGAATATAATTTCATGAATTATCATTAGACCTTTTCTAGTTAAAATATTAAAATTTTAATTAATCTTGCAAATTATGTCTTGCCTATTATGTTTTTAATTACAGTGGACCCCCGAGTTACGATCACCTCGGAAATCGTACAATTATGTAAGTGTAATATTGTAAGTGCTTTTGTAAGTGTATTTTTGGGGGTCTGAAATGGACTAACCTACTTGACATTATTTCTTAAGGGAGAAAATTAATTCGGTAATGGCACTTGAGCAGCCTTCTGGAATGAATTATGATCGTAACTCGGGGGTCCACTGTACCTGTCTATACTAGATCCAGAAGCAAAAGAAACTCCACAACTATGTACTTTTTAATGTTAAGTAGTTTTAATCCTAGTCTAAGTATGCCTAAAATACTGTGCATAGTACAGGCTTTCAATTTGCTTTACAATATTCAAGCACAGTATAATAAATTATCACAGTTACTATAAGAGAGAGAGAACAGAAATTAAATGAATGATGGCAAATATATTTTCTTCTTTGGGGTCACCCTGCCTTGGCAGGGGATTGCCAAAGAAATCAAAAATTATTTTGACTTTAGGTACAATATAACAAATCTCATAAATTTAAAATACATAATAAATTTACTAGAGTATACCATACCTTAGAAAATCATCATGATTAGGGGAAGTAGTATTCCGGCCTTCCAAAATAATTGCAAGATCTGTCGGGTGAAGTAACGGGTTGCCATCATCATCATTATCCAAGGATGGCAAAGGAGCACACTGAGGATCATGACATAATGATGAAGGTCCAGAAAAGTCGGATATGACATCGAGGCAAATGTCATTGTCTCTCTCTTCAACGTTCAGTAAACTGCAAAGAAAAAAGTGAATTACAATACAATTCATATATTGTTTTTTTTTCAACAAACTGGCCATATCCCACCATGGCACGGGGGATCTAAAAAGAAAAACAAAAGTATCTCTTTTAAAATTTAGCAATACAGCCTTTCCTCACTTAGCGACATACTCGTTTACCGATGACTCGGACTTACGACGGGCTGGGCTCTCTGACCAGTATGCATACCTAATTAATGTATATTAGAGCTGATTTCCTCTATTCTGTTTATTACAATATACAGTGGACCCCTGAGTAACGAACACCCGGAAATCATACAATTATGTAAGTACAGTGGACCCTCGGTTTTTGTTGAAAATTCTTTCCAAATGCTGTTTGAGTGCCGTTAACAAACAAATTTGTTCCCATAAGGACAAATGTAAATTAGATTAGTCATTTCAGACCCCCCAAAAGTACACTGTCAAAAGCACTTACGAAAATACACTTACATAATTGTTCGAGTTTGGAGGTGCACGAAAACCGAGGGTCCACTGTAAAATATTGTAAGTGCTTTTGCAAGTGTATTTTTGGGGTTCTGAAATGGACTAACCTACTTGACATTATTTCTTAAGGGAGTAAATTCGTTTGGTAATGGCACTTGAGCAGGCTTCTGGAATGAATTTTGTTCATTACTCGGGGGTCCACTGTACAGTACACTACTGTATAAACATTTCAAAATATATCAGAGATGTTATAAATATTGCAAAGGTGACATTAAAACAATATCATTATAATATGCTCCTCACTTAGCGACAAATTCATTTACCGACGTGATTTTACGTGACAGTACTTACGGGAGGGAAGAAGAGCGATTGGTGGAATGATGATGTAAAGAGAGTAGTAAGAGAGAAAAAGTTAGCATATGAGAGGTTTTTACAAAGTAGAAGTGATGCAAGGAGGGAAGAGTATATGAAGAGAAAAAGAGAGGTTAAGAGAGTGGTGAAGCAATGTAAAAAGAGAGCAAATGAGAGAGTGGGTGAGATGTTATCAACAAATTTTGTTGAAAATAAGAAAAAGTTTTGGAGTGAGATTAATAAGTTGAGGAAGCCTAGGAACGAATGGATTTGACAATTAAAAATTAGGAGAGGAGAGTTATTAAATGGAGAGTTAGAGGTATCGGGAAGATTGAAAGAATATTTTGAGGAATTGTTAAATGTTGATGAAGATAGGGAAGCTGTGATTTCTTGTATAGGGCAAGGAGGAATAACATCTTATAGGAGTGAGGAAGAACCAGTTGTGAGTGTGGGGGAAGTTCGTGAGGCAGTGAGTAGAATGAAAGGGTAAAGCAGCTGGGATTGATGGGATAAAGATAGAAATGTTAAAGGCAGGTGGGGATATAGTTTTAGAGTGGTTAGTGTTTTTATTTAATAATTGTATGGAAGAGGGTAAGGTACCTAGGGATTGGCAGAGAGCATGCATAGTTCCTTTGTATAAAGGCAAAGGGGACAAAAGAGAGTGTAAAAATTATAGGGGAATAAGTCTCTTGAGTATAACTGGTAAAGTATATGGTAGAGTTATTATTGAAAGAATTAAGAGTAAGACGGAGAGCAGGATAGCAGATGAACAAGGAGGCTTTGGGAAGGGTAGGGGGTGTGTAGACCAAGTGTTTGCAGTGAAACATATAGGTGAACAATATTTAGATAAGGGTAAAGAGGTGTTTGTGGCATTTATGGATTTGGAAAAGACATATGATAGGGTGGATAGGGAGGCAATGTGGCAGATGTTGCAAATGTATGGAATAGGAGGTTGGTTATTGAAAGCGGTGAAAAGTTTTTACGAGGATAGTGAGGCTCAGGTTAGAGGATGTAGGCGAGAGGGCGATTATTTCCCAGTAAAAGTAGGCCTTAGACAGGGATGTGTGATGTCACCATGGCTGTTCAATATATTTATAGATGGAGTTGTAAGAGAAGTGAATGCTCGGGTGTTGGCAAGAGGTGTGGGGTTAAAAGATAAAGAATCTAACACAAAGTGGGAGTTGTCACAGTTGCTCTTTGCTGATGACACTGTGCTTTTGGGGGATTCTGAAGAGAAGTTGCAGAGGTTGGTGGATGAGTTTGGTAGGGTATGTAAAAGAAGGAAATTAAAAGTGAATATAGGAAAGAGTAAGGTGATGAGGATAACAAAAAAATTAGATAACAGAAGATTGGATATCAGATTGGAGGGAGAGAGTATGGAGGAGGTGAATGTGTTCAGATATTTGGGAGTGGATGTGTCAGCAGATGGGTCTATGAAGGATGAGGTGAATCATAGAATTAACGAGGGGAAAAAGGTGAGTGGTGCACTGAAGAGCTTGTGAAGACAGAGAACTTTATCCATGAAAGAAAAGAGGGGAATGTATGAGAGTATAGTTATATCAACACTCTTGTATAGGTGTGAGACATGGGTTGTGAAATTTGCAACAAGGAGAGGGCTGGAGGCAGTGATGTCATGTCTGAGGGCAATGTGTGATGTGAATATAATGCAGAGAATCCGTAGTTTGGAGATTAGGAGGAGGTGTGGGATTACCAAAACTATTATCCAGTGGGCTGAGGAGGGGTTATTGAGATGGTTTGGACATGTAGAGATGATGGATCAAAATAGAATGACTTCGAGAGTGTATAAATCTGTAGTGGAGGGAAGGCGGGGTAGGGGTCGGCCTAGAAAAGGTTGGAGGGAGGGGGTAAAGGAGGTTTTGTGTGCGAGGGTCTTGGACTTCCAGCAAGCATGCGTGAGCGTGTTAGATAGGAGCAAATGGAGACAAATGGTTTTTAGGACTTGACATGCTGTTGGAGTGTAATCAAGGCAACATTTATGAAGGGTTTCAGGGAAACTGGCAGGCCGGACTTGATTCCTAGAGATGGGAAGTACAGTGCCGGCACTCTGAAGGAGGGGTGTTAATGTTGCAGTTTTGTAGCTGTAGTGTAAGCACGCCTCTGGCAAGACAGTAATGGAGTGAGTGATGATGAAAGTTTTTTTTGTCGGGCTACCCTGCCTTGGTGGGAAACGGCCTGTGTTAAAAAAAAAAAAAAAAAAAAAAAAAGGTGGTAAGTTATTTATATCTCCTGCCTTGTTTTTAAGGGTGTTGATGATGAGTGAGACTTCTGTTGGGTTGGTTGGAGCTAGAAATAGTGTATTCGGGTAGGTGCCCATGAGGTAGTCTGATGGATGGGTGTTTGAGCTTGGGATTTTACTCGCTAGATTCTTTCCTATGGTGGAGAAGAAAATATTGAGTCTATTTGCTGTTTCAGTTGGTGGGAGCCGGGGTTCATCTAATTTAGTTAATTTGATTGTTTTATTTTTGGATATCTTTTTACTTCATAGAATTTTGCATAGGGTTTTCCAGGTCTTTTTCATATCACCTTTTATGTTATGTAATCTGTTCTCATAATACAATTTTTTTGACCTTCTTATGAGACTGGTAAGGATTGACGAGTAACGCTTAGAGTGGTCTCTGGTTATTTGACCCATTCTGTTACCTTTGCACTATTTATAACATTTCTGGTATATTTTTAAATGTTTATACAATAGTGTACTGTACAGTGGACCCACGGATTGCGTCATTTTTTCGTTCAAGAATGTTGTTCAAGTGCCGTTACCGAAAAAATTTATTCCCATAAGGAATAATGTAAATTAGATTAGTCCTTTTAGACCCCAAAGTACACTTACAAAAGCACTTACAAAAATAAACTTACATAAAAGGGCGAGTTTGGAGACTATCGTAAACCAGGGGTCCACTGTATATTGAAATAAGCAGAATAGAGGAAATCAGCTCTAATATACATTATTTAGGTATGAATACTGGTCAGAGAGCCTGTCTTAAGTCCGAGGCATCGGTAAACGAGTTCGTCACTAAGTGAGGAGAGGCTGTAATGTAAATTAGAGCTGATTTCCTCTATTCTGCTTATTTCAATATACAGTACACTACTGTATAAACATTTAAAAATATACCAGAAATGTTATAATGGTGCTAAGGTGACATTAAAATAATATCAAACATGGTTGACACAAACTCACTACCATATTCCAGTAGTCCTTTCATGAGCTAGTCCAAGATCACTAACCGGATTCGTTCAAAATAAGTGATCCATTGACCGGATTCGTCCAAGAAGTTTACCTGGAGAGAATTCCAGGGGTCAACGCCCCCGCGGCCCGGTCCGTGACCAGGACTCATGTTGGACCAGAGCCTGAACAACCAGGCTGTTACTGCTGGCCGCACAGTCCAACGTATGAACCACAGCCCGGCTGGTCAGGTACCGACTTTAGGTGCCTGTCCAGTGCCTGCTTGAAGACAGCCAGGGGTTTGTTGGTAATCCCCCTGATGTATGCTGGGAGGCAGTTGAACAATCTTGGGCCCCTGACACTTATTGTGTTGTCCCTCAACATGCTAGTGGCACCCCTGCTCTTCATTGGGGGGATGTTACATCGCCTGCCAAGTCTTTTGCTTTCGTAGGGAGTGATTTTCGTGTGCAAGTTTGGTACTAATCCCTTTGAGAATTTTCCATGTGTATATAATAATGTATCTCTCCCGCCTGCGTTCTAGAGAGTACAGGTTTAGGAACTTCAAGCGTTCCCAGTAATTGAGGTGGTTTATCGCAGTTATGCGTGCCGTGAAGGTTCTCTGCACATTTTCAAGGTCAGCAATTTCACCCGCCTTGAAAGGTGCAGTTAGTGTGCAGCAATATTCCAGCCTAGATAGAACAAGCGATCTGTAAAGTGTCAACATGGGCTTGGCATCCCTGGTTTTGAAGGTTCTCATTATCCATCCTGTCATTTTTCTAGCAGATGCAATTGCTATGGTGTTATGGTCCTTGAAGGTGAGATCCTCTGACCGGATTCAAACGCTGAAAGAGTTTCTAGGTGCCCTTAACACCCAAATGAATTCCTTGAAAAAATAAGGTATCCTCTGACCAGATTCATAAGTTGATGGGGGTTTTAAGTGCCCTTATCAAACACCCAAAAAGTTACTGCTAGCAGCAGCAAGATTGTCTCAAACACATACATGTACAAATAGATACAGATACACATACAAATAGACAGATCTACACTTTAAGGAGGTTTTTAGTAGAATTTACAGTGGTACCCCAAGTTTCGTACCGCTCCCAACTCGAACAATTATGTAAGTGTATTATTGTAAGTGCTTTTGTAAGTATATTTTTGTTGGTCTGAAATGGACTAATCTAATTTACATTATTCCTTATGGGAACAAATTCGTTCGGTAACAGAACTTGAACAGCCTTCTGGAACGAAAAAAGTACGAAACTTGGGGTACCACTGTACAGTAAAACAACAAATAAAATCACATCATGAAATCCTATGTAGTCTGCAACAAAACAAACAAACGGGCTTCTGCATGGATTATGTGCAACTTCTGTGGGAAATGGACCCACGCACCTTGTGCAGATATTCATGAATTATCCACAAGAGACATTAAACCAGGGAAATGTTTTAGGGTATGCCCAAATGAGATCCAACTTTGGAATAAAATCACATTGGTATTGAAAGATAACATCAAAACGGCCTTCATAGAAAACCTGACAGCATTCTATAAAGGACTGGGCCAGATGGTGCTATCACCCCTGGTGCAAAAGCTGTCCTGGTAGACAGTAACTGTAAGAATAGAGAAATGAATGTTAGTGGCCAGGAGGGAGACAGGAGCTATAGTGGGGAAACAGGTGTAGACAAGGACATGCAAAAACCAATGTTACAAACTAGCAATACCACTGGAGATAGTAACAAGGAGATGCCCCAAGAAATAGTGAAGATAAAATACCAGAAATAACTGGTGAAGGCACCATTATCCTTTAGTGCTAATATTATATTATTTACCGATGGTTCGTCATGCAAGCGAAATGAGATCTTTCTCCAGTCTTGAGGAAATTTACATAAGTTGGTCATGAGAAAGGTGGGGTAGTTGTTTGTAGTGTTGTGTGTGATTATACCTGCTTGTAGTGGAGATATCGTGTTAGTCCAGATATGGTTAAGTAATGAGGCACTTATCTCAGAGATTCTTGTTGGCTTAGTTATAGAAGGTAGTAGCAAGCAGATGTTCATAGTGTTTGTGAAATCAGCTACTGGAGGGTCAGTTGCTTGGATGAGGTTTATGTTGTCTCCTGTAAGTATCAGGTGGTAGTTATTCAACTCTGAGTCAGTTATCATGTTTCTAAGGTTACCACTAAAAGTGTAAGTACAGTGGACCCCCGAGTTATGAGCATAATTCATTCCAGAAGGCTGCTCAAGTGCCATTACCGAACGAATTTTCTCCCTTAAGGAATAATATCAAGTAGGTTAGTCCATTTCAGACCCCCAAAAATACACTTACAAAAGCACTTACAATATTACACTTACATAATTGTACGATTTCCAAGGTGCTCGTAACTCGGGGGTCCACTGTACAGTGGTACACCGAGTTTCGTACTGCTCCCAACTCGAACAATTATGTAAGTGTATTATTGTAAGTGCTTTTGTAAGTGTATTTTTGGGGTCTGAAATGGACTAATCTAATTTACATTATTCCTTATAGGAACAAATTTGTTCGGTAACAGCACTCGAACAGCCTTCTGGAACGAATAAAGCAAGAAACTCGAAGTACCACTGTACTTGTGTGTGGTAGTCTGTAGACTGCTCCACGTGTTATAGGTTTTTTAAGGTTTTTTTGATGTGAATTTAGCTATTATATATTCACCATTGTCGTCCCTTGCGCACGTAAATTGCATACATTCGAGGTCATCATAGTAGATGACAATGCCTCCTCCTAGTTTGTCAGGCCTGCAGTTATGTATGGCTGTGTAACCAGGTATGGTAAATGTAATAATAATAATAATAATAATAATATAATATTTTTATTTCGATGCATGTTACAAGTGTACACTGTTATTGGTAGTTACAATTATAAAACTGTAATGCAAGGAGAGCCACTGGCATGCCATAGCATTAGGGGCAGTTTATTCTAAAGACTTATTCACTAAGTACTTAATGCTAAAGAAATTGATTGAGTTTATTCTAGTTCTGTATTATTTTAAATTATAATATGGTTATACATACTATTAAAAGACAATACAAGAGAAATTGGTTGAGTTTAATCTAGTTGTATATTTTATTTCAAGTTACAGTATGTTGATGCTATACTAGTATGATAACAATACTAGAAAAATTTATAGAGTTTCTTCTAGTTATATATTTTATTTCAAATTAAGAAAATGATGATACTATAAGATTTTAAATGACAATATGATGATATGAAATTGCAACAAGTGTTAAGGAGGATGAACATATCAAATTGAGATTATCTTAAGTAAAATAATATTGGGTTTGAAAGTTTGTTACAGTATGAGTATTTAGTATAGGGTGAGTAGGTGATTTTTGAGAAGAGTCTTGAATTGAATTGTTAAATCTTGTTTGAGCCAGGTTTCAGTAGGAATAATGAAAGTTATAGTAGCATTTACAGATTTTAGTAATGCAAGGAGGTCATCATAGTGTTTACTCAATGATCTAACATTATAGTTGAGGACTGTTAGGATTATTTGTGCAGTTCAATAAGAGGTTGATATCAGGATCAATATTTGCATTCATAAGGGGCACGTAGAAAAATAAGCTGTTGCAAATATCAAAAAATAAAAAACATTTGCTGTTAACTACTAACAAATATGAATATATGGACTAAGATAATTATTTTAAAACTAAAAATAAAGGAGCTACTGAATATAAAAAATAAAACAAAGAAAATATAACACTTTAGCACCTTATGTGTCTAAGTAAATGAGAATCAATTACTGTTAATCACTAAAAATATGAAAATATGGATTAAGATTAATATTAAAGCTAAAAATGTATGAGGCTCTGACTAAGATTCCATCAGAAAATTAACTTTTTAGCACCTGATTTAGTACCTTTTTTAGCACCTAATGTTGCTAAGTAACATATACTTTTAAGGATATAGTAACACATACACTTACAACAATATGGTAAATAATCACTTATGACAAATAAGTCAGACAAAAGGAATGGGGTATATTGCACTATACTAAAGCACTGTACATGGTTGATGTTGTGTTGAGATGCGGCTTAACAAGATTCAGTCAGACCAGTGAATGTGAGGAAATATGCAACCTGGAGTTTACCTGGAGAGAATTCCAGGGGTCAACGCCCCCGCGGCCCGGTCCGTGACCAGGCCTCATGTTGGACCAGAGCCTGATCAACCAGGCTGTTACTGCTGGCCGCACGCAATCCAACGTACGAACCACAGCCTGGCTGGTCAGGTACCGACTTTAGGTGTCTGTCCAGTGCCTGCTTGAAGACAGCCAGGGGTTTGTTGGTAATCCCCCTGATGTATGCTGGGAGGCAGTTGAACAATCTTGGGCCCCTGACACTTATTGTGTTGTCCCTCAACGTGCTAGTGGCACCCCTGCTCTTCATTGGGGGATGTTACATCGCCTGTCGAGTCTTTTGCTTTCGTAGGGAGTGATGGTCGTGTGCAAGTTTGGTACTAATCCCTCAAGAATTTTCCATGTGTATATAATAATGTATCTCTCCCGCCTGCGTTCTAGAGAGTACAGGTTTAGGAACTTCAAGCGTTCCCAATAGTTGAGGTGGTTTATCGCACTTATGCGTGCGGTGAAGGTTCTCTGCACATTTTCAAGGTCAGCAATTTTACCCGCCTTGAAAGTTCAGTTAGTGTGCAGCAATATTCCAGCCTAGATAGAACAAGCGATCTGTAAAGTGTCAACATGGGCTTGGCATCCCTGGTTTTGAAGGTTCTCATTATCCATCCTGTCATTTTTCGAGCAGATGCAATTGCTACTTTGTTATGGTCCTTGAAGGTGAGATCCTCTGACATGATCACTCCCAGGTCTTTGACATTAGTTTTTCGCTCTATTGTGTGGTTGGAATTAGTTTTGTACTCCGATGAGATTTTAATTTCTTCACGTTTTCCGTATCTGAGTAATTGAAATCTCTCATCATTGAACTTCATATTGTTTTCTGCAGCCCATTTAAAGATTTGGTTTATGTCTGCTTGGAGTCTTGCAGTGTCTTCAACGGTGGACACTGTCATACAGATTCGGGTGTCATCTGCAAAGGAAGACACAGCACTGTGGCTTGTATCCCTGTCAATGTCTGATATGAGGATGAGGAATAGGATGGGAGCAAGTACTGTGCCTTGTGGAACAGAGCTTTTCACAGTAGCTGCCTCAGACTTTACTCTGTTGACTACTACTCCTCTTTGTGTTCTACATGTTAGGAAATTATAGATCCATCTACCAACTTTTCCTGTTATTCCTTTATCACGCATTTTGTGTGCTATTACACCATGGTCACACTTGTCAAAGGCTTTTGCAAAATCTGTGTATATAACATCTGCATTCTGTTTATCTTCTAGAGCATCCAGGACCTTGTCGTAGTGGTCCAGTAGTTGGGACAGACAGGAGCGGCCTGCTCTAAACCCATGCTGTCCTGGGTTGTGCAATTGATGGGTATCAAGATGGGTGGCGATCTTGCTTCTTAGAACTCTTTCAAAGATTTTTATGATATGGTCTGTAGTTCTTTGCTATTGCTTTACTGCCCCCTTTGTGGAGCGGGGCTATGTCTGTTGTTTTTAGTAGCTGCGGGACGATCCCAGTGTCCATGCTCCCTCTCCATAAGATGTTAAAAGCATGTGATAGGGGCTTCTTGCAGTTCTTGATGAACACGGAGTTCCATGAGTCTGGGCCTGAAGCGGAGTGCATGGGCATGTCATTTATTGCCTTTTCGAAGTCATTTGGTGTAATGGTTCAACTGCAAGTACTTGAAGGAATAAGACCCGCTGGAGCTATTTTCTACGCCAGAAAACCTTATGAGGTTTGGCTCAATGTGTAATTAGCGAGGGTGACTACAGAAGCTAGTTTATTTCTAGTAAAGTACAGAAAGGTACTGGAGCCAGATACTAAGGGGAAAAGGTGATAAGGAGGTTTCGCACCAGACAGTCATTGTTATTCGTTTCTTCTGCTAGAATTATGCTGATCTGTGTAATTTTATATTGTATTGTAGTAGAATTAAGGGGTTAGGATTAAAATAGTCTAATAACTTAGGACAAATTGTCCTAGTTCTCAGATATTTTAAACCGGGGAGAAAGGGGGATGTGATGTAGTCAGTGTGCTTGTGAGGTCCAGCTAATTACCCACACCTTACCTTGGCAAATAGCTGTCAGCCACGCCTCCATGCTTAAGCCTCAGGTCTTTTGTTCTTGCCTGGCGTCAGGTCGTAACACGTGGTCTACACCTTATGGGAAAGGGGGATGCTTTAAGCACCATATAAGGTCATGAAAACGACTAGAGGAGACAGAGAGGTGGGTGACAGGTCCAGTGAGGAGGTCTCTGGACAGCGGGTGTGCAGTGGGCCACGCGTTGCGAATCTCGGGTCAGCTGGTTGGTGAATTAAGAGTGAGTATAAGTCCGTGTTACAGATAACATCTACCCTTCCCCTGGTAATAAGTCTCAAAGGTCAATGGTTATTGTATGTAATTCTCCGCCAGGATATAATGTATTCTCGCTCTTTATGTTATTAAGTAAACGATAGCCATAGTTCCCATTTTTATTTGTACCTTCTTATGCTATTCCCTATTTTGTTAAGCACTGGGATAATACAGGAGACGGGCTCACTTGCTGGGATACCTCAGGCAGAGTGGTTACAGGTCTCACACTCTGTGAGTCTTGTGATGGGTGAACCATTGAGCGTTATGTTAATTGGAACATTTGTGGCTTTGTTTCCAAACTGAATGAAGTAGGTCTTGTCAGTATTGAGAATAAGCTTGTTTGTCTTCATCCATGTTGATATTTTCTGTAATTCGGTATTTACAGTGTTGGCTAGTATGACTGGATTTGGGTGAGAGAAGACATATGTTGTGTCATCTGCAAATAATATGGGTTTGAGTAGTTGTAATGCATTCAGTACATCCTATCTACAACATCCCCTGTACTACTATGAGACCTAATAACAGAAGAAGCAGCAATAAGAACAGCAAGAAATCACCAAGATCTCGACTATTTCATTTGCCTACCCAGCAGGACGCCGGTGCATCACCCAACCACCCCACCACCACCCCAGGCAACATGTCAACAAACACAATGGCTGACTCTCCCTCTCCCTCACCCTACTCAACCACCACCCATGACGACGGGACAGCAACAACACCAATCATGACTGAATCTCCCTCAAACAACACTGCCTTCAAAGGATTTGACCCATCTGAATTGATCTCAGGTATGACAAATGATCCTGTCACTCTTAAGTCATACATCACCACCTTAACTGAGGAAAACATGAATCTTCGTACAACACTATCTAAGCATGAAACAAAGTTAGCCCACCTAGAAAGCAAGATCCTAAGCTTTGAGCAGAAGTTTACATCAGCTGGAATGGCTGATTTTGGAAAGACCCTCCAATCAGTCATAGCCAGCCATACAGACCAAATAACATCCCTAAACACGAAGGTTGAAGATGCTGTCAAGAACTGGAAAACCAACATGGATACCCAGCTGACCGACTATTTTTCTAACCAAGAAGATAAAAATGAGCAAGATAAGTTATCCAGCGCGGTAATAATTAGCAGTGCACTCTTTCCAAGTGGCATAAACCATACAAACTGCAAAGATGCTGCTCTTCAGACCATAAAAGACCACTTAAATTTAGTAGTACCAGCATCGGAAATAACAGAATCACGATTACTTGGCACACAAGGTAGAAAAAAGAGTGTTATGCTTAGATTTCACATGATAGACAGTAAAACAGATCTTATTAAAACATCAATTAATGCAAAAAAAGATCTCTATGTAAACGAGTGCCTCACAAAAAAACGTTAGAACCTCCTATACAGAGTAAGAAAGCTTAAACGTGAGAATAATGACAAAATCCACCAGTGCTTCACCCGAGAAGGGAAAATCCTACTACATTCAGTTTGGAAACAAAGCTACAAATGTTCCACTTAACATAACGCTAAATGGTTCACCCATCACAAGGCTCACAGAGGGAAAATTCCTAGGAATCCACCTTGACAGTAGTCTTAAATTCCAAACACACATACAACAAATTTCCAAGAAAATATCAAGGACAGTAGGTATATTATCTAAGATACGCTATTATGTGCCTCAACCAGCTCTCATTGCACTATATCATTCTCTTATCTACCCTTATCTCACTTATGGAATCTGTGCATGGGGCTCAACAACATTAAATCACCTTAGACCACTCATAACCCAGCAAAAGGCTGCAGTCAGGATGATAACAAATTCCCACTCTAGACAGCATACTCCACCTATATTCAGAACCTTAAAACTACTCACCATAAAAAATATTCATACCTATTCATGTGCCTTCTACATACATAAAACTCTACATGCTAATATAAACCCTGCGCTCAGAATTCTCCTCAACAACTTTAATAGGTCCCACGAACATGACACAAGACACAGATCACTATTTGACATACCCCGAGTCCATACTAACCAATGTAAAAATTCTATGCACATAAAGGGCCCCAGAATCTGGAATTCATTACCAGTAAATATCAAGTTAACCTTGTCGGAAAATCAATTCAAGACTCTTCTCAAAAATCACCTACTCACCCTATACTAAATACTCATACTGTAACAAACTTCCAAACCCAAAATTATTTTACCTAAGAAGATCTCAATTTGATATGTTCATCCTCCTTAACAATTGTTGCAATTTCATATCATCATATTGTCATTTAAAATCTTATAGTATCATCATTTTCTTAATTTGAAATAAAATATATATCTAGATGAAACTCTAAAAACTATTTCTAGTATTGTTATTATACTAGTATAGCATCAACATACTGTAATTTGAAATAAATTCTACAACTAGATTAAACTCAACCAATTTCTCTTGTATTGTCTTTTAATAGTATGTATAACCATTTAATAATTTAAATAATACAGAACTAGAATAAACTCAATCAATTTCTTTAGCATTAAGTACTTAGTGAATAATTCTCTAGAATAAACTGCCCCTAATGCCATGGCATGCCAGTGGCTCTCCTTGCATTACAGTTTTATAATTGTTTTATAATTGTAACTACCAATAACATTTTACACTTGTAACATGCATTGAAATAAAAATTATTATTATTATTATTATTATTATTATTAAGAAAACAAATGTAGGCCGTGCTTATTATATCACGAATGAAAATGAACTGTCCACATTCCTTCGAGATGCTAACCTTACAGAGACTGAATAATATCAATGACCTAATCCTTAGTCTGCGTTAGTGCAACAGTTGTATTAGTAACTGCAACCTCACAATCTTACATTTCTCCCAAAACTGATTATATATTAATGTAATTAACTTCATTTTTATTCTAATAATCTGCTACCTCACTATATTAAATTTCCCACTAAATATAATTGTACATCCTATTTTACTATATATACAGTGGTACCTCGACTTACGATGGTCCCCAAACTCACCCTTTTATGTAAGTTTATTTTTTTAAATGCTTTTGTAAGTGTAATTTTGGGGGTCTAAAAGGACTAGTCTATTTTACAACATTTCTTAAGGAGATCAATTCGTTTGGTAATGGCACTTGAACAGCATTCTGGAATGAAAAAATATCGAAAGTCGAGGTACCACTGTATATCTTTTAACGTCTCTGTAACCATTTACTTTTATTTTTTTATTTTTAATACAAATCTATCATTACCTTTTCCCAACCCTATCTATTTACAATATTAGTAAATACTTTTTACTTGAAATTTAATTACAACCTTTTCACTATTGTTTTTCTTTTTATATTTTTATAATCAAACAATTACCTCATTGTGTATGTGACTTAGTTTATTTTTTTCTTATAAGCTATTACCAAATAAGTGCAATTATTTACTCATACTATTAAATACCTTTTTACCAAAAGCAAATTCCAGTCACTTTATTTGCTTAATTGTACTCTTATATTCAATCAACTACCTCATTGTGTATATGACTTGTGTATATTTCCTTTATAAGCAACTACCTGATAAGTGCAATCATTTACTTATATTTTATAAATACTGTTTACCATTAGCCAACTTTAGTCAACTTTCAGTCACTTTATTTGCTTAATTGTATTCATATATTCTAACAACTACCTCATTGTATATGTGACTTACTTTATATTTCCTTTATAAGCAACTACCTGATAAGTGCAATCATTTACTTATATTTTATAAATACCTTTTACCATTAGCCAACTTCAGTCACTTTATTAACTTCAATTTAATCAAAACTACTTTTAATATTAGTCAAATCTGTTTTAACTTCTAGTTCAATAGCTCTTTGCATTCATTAACCTCTTATTGCCTTTCATATACTAAAGTTTCAACCAGTGCCACATTGAATCAAAAATTTCTTTTCCATACCAATTTAATACTAGTCATTGAAGTTGTTCTAACATTCATTAGACAGTTAAATTAGTATATCATTAACATTATTCAAATATCCTATATCACTGTAAAAATTCCTGTAAACACTTGCACATAAATGTGTTAATCCATTAGCAAGTAAGACTAATCTAATACCATATCATTAAGTTTAGCATAATCTATTGTTCCCAAGTCTAGTTATAGAATCACATTAATTCCTATGATTACAGG
>WNWK01030663.1:0-15000 GCA_009830355.1 Cherax destructor
TGTATCAAGATGCATCATATAGTAATGTAGATTGTTCCGTCACGATAATATCCATGTGAAGTATAATGTTAACTGTTGTGTACTTTGACATTGTATGAATCAGCTGAAAGTTGTTGCCTGTTGTCCTTAGTTTGTGTAGTTGTATGTCGAGACGCCATACGTAGCATGCGAGTTTAATAAGGTTTAAATAACGGCTGCATCATGGCTGTTCACGTGATTCCAACCTCGCCCATGTGATTGGCATCAGCCAAGATAGGCCTGCCTTTTGAATGCCTCAGCGCCAGGCGGCCTAGTGTTCAGTTACCATCGAGACTCAGTGCAGGACAGACGGACACAGGCATGGGCCCTCAGCTCCATATATCCAACGCCTCATTAAACGCTACCAAAACCCAAGCTCATCGTCTGTTAATATTACCAAATCTATGAAAAGAACCCACAACACAACTATGGAGTGGGGAATTAAGTGTTAGAGTGCCACTAGGCACATAAGTGGTGTAGAAAGTGCGTCCAGTGGTTCTGGTTTAAGTGAACACATTGACCCAGGCAGAGGGACTGATTACCTCAAACTCCTCATCTTCCACCTTTCTTTGAATTGGACTGAAGAATCCACTTCGTAACGAAACGTTTCAGAATGAGGATACCCAAGTGCTGCAAGTGGGCATGGGACAAGTGGATTGTGGTTAGAACAAGTGGATTGTGGTTAGAACACGTGGATTGTGGTTATAACACGTGGATTGTGGTTAGAACAGTGGATTGTGGTTATAACACGGGATTGTGGTTAGAATACGTGGATTGTGGTTATAACACGTGGATTGTGGTTAAAACCCACGTGGATTGTGGTTATAACACGAATTGTGGTTATAACACGTGGATTGTGGTTATAACACGGGGATTGTGGTTATAACACATGATTGTGGTTATAACACGTGATTGTGGTTATAACACATGGATTGTGGTTATAATACGTGATTGTGTTATAACACGTGGATTGTGGTTATAACACATGGATTGTGGTTATAACACGTGGATTGTGGTTATAACACGTGGATTGTGGTTATAACACGTGGATTGTGGTTATAACACGTGGATTGTGGTTAGAACTGCCAGAAGGAGGCAGTTAGCTATTTTTCCGGCTCCTTTCGCAAAATAAGAGGAACGTTTCACTCCTTCCGCAAATGGGGCCATCCACCATCTGGAGATAAATTATATGAAATACCAACACGGGGGAAAAACAAACTCAAATGACAACTTTTCGCCCACACAGTGAGCGAAAGTCACAAACGATCTACCTGGGTGAAAGGTACATGAGTATTCGTAGATAAATGATTAAGAGAACGGACAAGTTGATAAATTTGACACTGTGGGGCGAAACGTTTCCTCAATAAAGATACCTAAGTGTTGCATATGGGTCTAATTTATCAGTTTGTGTATGTACAGGGTGGGGGAGTCAGATGGGGAACGCTGGGTAGGTTGGATCTGGGGCAGATCTGCACGGGACCCCCAAAGAAAACACTCAGCACTGCAGAATCCTGGAATCATTACTTATCTGTATATCTAACAAGTTGAACCAGAACAAAATTTAGACACATGTGCAACATGTGGGTATCTTTATTGTAGACGTTTCGCCCTCCAGTGGCTTTATCAATACAGATTCTAGGACATAATTTGAAGATGAGGTAATCAGTCCCACAGTCTTGGAGTTGGTGTGAAGAGCACCGTAGTTGTGGAGGTTCTGGAGCACAGGAACGAAGACCCTCAAGTGGGTGAGAGCGGGGAAGTGTGGACAGACGAAGTACAGTCGGTGAGAGGAAGGTCTTGAGTCGTAGATAAAGTGCAAAAATAAACACATAAGCAGTATAATGTGATCCTTTATTGACAACGTTTCGCCCACGCAGTGGGCTTTATCGAGTCACAGACAGATCTATTTGAAAAATGAGTAACGTGAATATATATAGGGTATAGTCAGGTGGAGAATGCTGGGTCAGGTGGAGAAAACTGCATGTGACAGTCTTAAAAGTAGTGTGATAGTTTAAAACCTTGTGTGACTTAAAGGACCTGCAGTGGTGGACCTGACTTAACTCAGTGGTGGACCTGACTTAACTCAGTGGTGGACCTGACTTAACTCAGTGGTGGACCTGACTTAACTCAGTGAAGACGTGTCTTGTGTGCTCTCTGTCAATCTGAAGAAGATGTCCTCTCTTGAGCTACTCTACCAGCAGCTGAAGGAAGAACTGAGGGTAGCTAAGCTTGAGATACAGCGACTGACTGAGGAAAACAAGAGGATTCGTAGTAATCCTCCTGTTGAGAATCCTCAAGCCAGGAAAGGAACCTGGACAGTGGCTAAAACGCATGGGACAAAGTTAAGGCTCAAGAGGACGGGTGGAGAGGTAGAAACAACGAAGACCCAGGAGAATGTTGTGGAAACATCGAACCCATTCTCCGTGCTACCCGATGAATGTGAGTCGACTTCTGGGAGCGTCACGACGAAAGACACAAAGGAAGGTAAAAACATTGTTGTTGTTGGTTTTATAGAACAAAAGTTAGGGATAAGATAGGTCCCCTTAAAAATAACTTTGGGCATCTTATGACAAGAGAATGATATGTGCTCTATTTTTAATAATTATTTTCTCTCGGTTTTCACACAGGAAGACATTAATAATATCCCAGTAATTAATTTTACAGAGGCCCAGAAGAAGATAAATTATGTAATATCACAGTCACTAGCGAAATGATTATGAAACAGCTGGACCGACTGAAACAAAATAAATCGCCGGGTCCTGATGAGCTTTTTGCAAGGGTTCTTAAGGAATGCAAAAAGGAACTCTGTGAACCAATATCTAACATTTTTAATTTATCTCTTCAAACAGGTGTAGTGTCTGATATGTGGAAGATGGCTAATGTAATTCTATTTTTAAAGCAGGGGACAAGTCACTACCGTCAAACTACCGCCCAATAAGCCTGACCTCAATTGTAGGCAAATTACTAGAGTCAATTATAGCTGATATTATTAGAAGCCATCTAGATAACCATAATTTGATTAATGATACCCAGCATGGATTCACGAGGGCCGTTCCTGCCTATCTAATTTATTAACCTTCTTCAGTAAAGCTTTTGAGGCTGTTGATCACGATAAAGAATTCGATATTGTTTATTTAGACTTTAGTAAGGCTTTTGATAGAGTACCGCACCAGAGACTGTTAAAGAAAGTGGCAGCTCATGGCATTGGGGAAAAGTGCTGTCATGGATCGAGTCATGGCTCACCAATAGGAAGCAGAGAGTGTGCATAAATGGGGTTAAATCCGAATGGGGACTTGTAACAAGTGGTGTTCCACAGGGATCAGTCTTAGGCCCATTGTTATTTATAATATATATCAATGACCAATATGTTCAGTTGAAAAGAGAAGTAAAAAAGGGGATTAGAAAGGCTAAACGTGACTATGAGATTAAGGTTGCTAATGAATCAAAGACTAATCCAAAAGGGTTCTTTCAAGTGTACAGGACGAAGGTGAGGAAAAGGTAGGACCTCTGAAAATTGGGAATGGACAGCTGACGGATAACGAACTGGAAATGTGTTCTCTATTTAATGACTATTTTTTGTCAGTCTTTACACAAGAAGACGTAAATGAGATTCCAGAAATTAACAATTATTCAGTTCCTGAAGAATTCAAATTAACTAATATTACTGTCACGAGGGACATGGTTATCAAACAGATAGATAAACTGAAGCAAAATAAGTCCCCGGGACCCGACGAGTTGTTTTCCAGGGTACTTAAAGAATGCAAAATGGAACTTAGTCAGCCATTAACGAATGTGTTTAATACGTCCATCCTAACTGGTGTTGTGCCAGAGATGTGGAAGATAGCTAATGTAGTTCCTATATTCAAATCAGGGATAAGTCCATTCCATCAAATTACCGTCCAATAAGCCTCACGTCTATAGTAGGCAAATTATTAGAATCAATTATAGCTGATATTATCAGAAGTCACCTTGAAGAACATAATTTGATTAATGAATCTCAGCATGGGTTTACGAGAGGTCGTTCCTGCCTGACAAATTTACTGACGTTTTTCAATAAAACATTTGAGGCAGTAGACAGTGATAAAGAATATGATATAGTTTACTTGGATTTCAGTAAGGCCTTCGATAGAGTACCTCACAAGAGACTCTTAAGAAAGGTGGCAGCTCATGGTATAGGAGGTAAAGTTCTAGCATGGATAGAGGCATGGCTTACCAATAGAAAGCAGAGAGTTTCCATTAATGGGGTCAAATCTGAATGGGGATTTGTCACTAGTGGCGTTCCACAAGGATCAGTTTTGGGCCCATTGTTGTTCATAATTTACATTAATGACCTTGATGAAGGAATTGCAAGTGACATGAGTAAATTTGCTGATGATACAAAAATAGGCCGTATAATTCATTCTGAGGAGGATAACAGTGAACTCCAGGAGGATTTGGATAAATTAATGTCTTGGTCTGAAAAGTGGCAGATGAAGTTCAATGTGGACAAGTGTAAGGTGCTTGTCGTTGGTAATGAAAATACCCCTCGAATTTATAAACTAGGTGAAGTTGAGCTTGATCATACAGAATGTGAAAAAGACTTGGGAGTCATGGTAAGCAGAAATCTAAAGCCAAGACAACAGTGCCTAAGTGTGCGCAATAAGGCTAACAGATTACTAGGATTTATTTCAAGAAGTATAAGCAACAGAAGTCCAAAAGTTATTTTACAGCTCTATACATCACTAGTGAGACCTCATTTGGATTATGCAGCTCAGTTTTGGTCTCCTTACTACAGGATGGATATAGATTCATTGGAGAACATACAAAGAAGAATGACTAAAATGATTTACAGTATAAGAAATCTCCCGTATGAAGATAGACTTAGAGCGTTGAATCTCCACTCTCTGGAGAGACGTAGAATGAGGGAGATATCATCGAGGTGTACAAGTGGATGATGGGCATAAACAAAGGAGATATTAATAAAATACTGAGGATATCGAACCAAGTAAGAACGAGAAATAACGGATTTAAATTGGATAAATTTAGATTTAGAAAGGACATAGGCAAGTACTGGTTTTCGAACAGAGTTGTAGATGCGTGGAACAATCTTCCGAGTACTGTGATAGAGGCTAGGACCTTGGGTGGCTTTAAAAGAGATTGGACAAATATATGAGTGGGAGGGGCTGGGTTTGATTTGTGTCGTGAGTACGGGAATAAATTTTTAGGTAGTGGTGGTTTTGATAGGGACCTGCCTTGTATGGGCCAGTAGGCCTTCTGCAGTGTTCCTCCATTCTTATGTTCTTATGTTCTAATGACCTTGATGAGGGAATTACTAGTGATATGAGCAAATTCGCCGACGACACGAAGATAGGTAGGATAATTGATTCAAACATAGATGTCATAGAACTTCAGGAAGATTTAGACAAACTTAATTCGTGGTCAGAAAAGTGGCAGATGCAGTTCAATGTAGATAAATGCAAGGTTCTGAAGCTCGGGAGTGTCCATAACCCAAGCACTTATAAGTTAAATAACGTAGAACTTAGCCATACAGATTGCGAGAAGGACTTGGGGTGATGGTAAGCAGCAACCTTAAACCAAGACAGCAATGCCTAAGCGTACGTAATAAGGCAAATAGATTACTGGGATTTATATCAAGAAGTGTTAGCAACAGAAGTCCAGAGGTTATATTACAGCTTTATACATCATTAGTAAGGCCTCACCTAGATTACAGCTCAGTTCTGGTCTCCATATTACAGAATGGACATAAATTCGTTAGAAAACATTCAGCGTAGAATGACTAAATTAATACATAGCATTAGAAATCTTCCTTACGAAGAAAGATTGAAGACCCTAAAATTACATTCACTTGTAAGACGTAGAATGAGGGAGACATGATCGAGGTATACAAGTGGAAAATGGGTATTAACAAAGGGGATATAAATAAGGTCTTGAGGATATCTCTCCAAGAGAGAACCCGCAATAATGGATTCAAGTTAGATAAGTTTAGATTTAGAAAGGATATAGGAAAGTATTGGTTTGGAAATAGGGTAGTTGATGAGTGGAACAGTCTGCCTAGTAGGGTTATTGAAGCTAGACCTTGGGTAGTTTCAAATTTAGGTTGATAAATTCATGAATGAGAGGGTTGGATTTGAGTGGGACTCGCATGAGTGGGTAGAATTGTCAAAGCTTATTTCTGGGAGCTTTGAAAATTGGGTTGAGCAAATATTCTGTTAGTGGGATGGATTGTGAAGGACCTGCCTAGTATGGGCCAACAGGCCTGCTGCAGTGTTCCTCCTTTCTTATGTTCTTATGGATAGGGCTTTCTGTTTGATTGATAGGAGTAGGAGACAGAGGGTTTGCTTTCCTGGGGCTGGGATGGAGGATATTGTTAGCCGTCTGGACGACATCATGAGAGGTAATGGGAGCAATCCTATTATCTGTCTCAGTGCTGGAGGCAACGATGTTGGCAGACGTAGGAGTGAGGACCTGACTAGCAGGTTTAGGTCAGCAATAGACATAATTAGGAAGAAGGGTGGGAACCCTGTCATATGTGGTATTTTGCCAAGGAGAGGAGTTGGAAATGAATGGCTGTCCAGGGCAATTGGTGTCAATTGCTGGCTGGACAAATACTGTAAGGAAAATTCAGTAACATTCATTGACAACTGGGACCTCTTCTATGGCAGAAATGACATGTATGCCAGGGATGGGGTTCACTTATCCAGGTCTGGGGTGGGGGCACTGGCAACTGCAGTGGAGGGAGCTGTTAGGGCTTTAAACTAGAAATAGTTAGTGGTATGGGTTTTGGGGGGAAAACAGAGAAGTCCCAGTGTAGTAATATTATAAGAACATAAGAACATAAGAAAGGAGGAACACTGCAGCAGGCCTGTTGGCCTATACTAGGCAGGTCCTTCACAATCACTTCTTGATATAAATCCCAGTAATCTATTTGCCTTATTACGTACGCTTAGGCATTGCTGTCTTGGTTTAAGGTTGCTGCTTACCATCACCCCCAAGTCCTTCTCAATCTGTATGGCTAAGTTCTACGTTATTTAACTTATAAGTGCTTGGGTTATGGACACTCCCGAGCTTCAGAACCTTGCATTTATCTACATTGAACTGCATCTGCCACTTTTCTGACCACGAATTAAGTTTGTCTAAATCTTCCTGAAGTTCTATGACATCTATGTGTGAATCAATTATCCTACCTATCTTCGTGTCGTCGGCGAATTTGCTCATATCACTAGTAATTCCCTCATCAAGGTCATTGATATATATTATAAATAACAATGGGCCTAAGACTGATCCCTGTGGAACACCACTTGTTACAAGTCCCCATTCGGATTTAACCCCATTTATGCACACTCTCTGCTTCCTATTAGTGAGCCATGACTCGATCCATGACAGCACTTTTCCCCCAATGCCATGAGCTGCCACTTTCTTTAACAGTCTCTGGTGCGGTACTCTATCAAAAGCCTTACTAAAGTCTAAATAAACAATATCGAATTCTTTATCGTGATCAACAGCCTCAAAAGCTTTACTGAAGAAGGTTAATAAATTAGATAGGCAGGAACGGCCCCTCGTGAATCCATGCTGGGTATCATTAATCAAATTATGGTTATCTAGATGGCTCCCAATAATATCAGCTATAACTGACTCCAGTAATTTGCCTACAATTGAGGTCAGGCTTATTGGGCGGTAGTTTGACGGTAGTGACTTGTCCCCTGCTTTAAAAATAGGAATTACATTAGCCATCTTCCACATATCAGACACTACACCTGTTTGAAGAGATAAATTAAAAATGTTAGATATTGGTTCACAGAGTTCCATTTTGCATTCCTTAAGAACCCTTGCAAAAAGCTCATCAGGACCCGGCGATTTATTTTGTTTCAGTCGGTCCAGCTGTTTCATAATCATTTCGCTAGTGACTGTGATATTACATAATTTATCTTCTTCTGGGCCTCTGTAAAAATTAATTACTGGGATATTATTAATGTCTTCCTGTGTGAAAACCGAGAGAAAATAATTATTAAAAATAGAGCACATATCATTCTCCTTGTCAGTAAGATGCCCAAAGTTATTTTTAAGGGGACCTATCTTATCCCTAACTTTTGTTCTATAAACCTGGAAAAACTTTTGGGTTAGTTTTTGAATCCCTAGCAACTTTAATATATCCCCTTTGTTAATACCCATTTTCCACTTGTATACCTCGATCATGTCTCCCCTCATTCTACGTCTTACAAGTGAATGTAATTTAAGGGTCTTCAATCTTTCTTCGTAAGGAAGATTTCTAATGCTATGTATTAATTTAGTCATTCTACGCTGAATGTTTTCTAACGAATTTATGTCCATTCTGTAATATGGAGACCAGAACTGAGCTGCGTAATCTAGGTGAGGCCTTACTAATGATGTATAAAGCTGTAATATAACCTCTGGACTTCTGTTGCTAACACTTCTTGATATAAATCCCAGTAATCTATTTGCCTTATTACGTACGCTTAGGCATTGCTGTCTTGGTTTAAGGTTGCTGCTTACCATCACCCCCAAGTCCTTCTCGCAATCTGTATGGCTAAGTTCTACGTTATTTAACTTATAAGTGCTTGGGTTATGGACACTCCCGAGCTTCAGAACCTTGCATTTATCTACATTGAACTGCATCTGCCACTTTTCTGACCACGAATTAAGTTTGTCTAAATCTTCCTGAAGTTCTATGACATCTATGTTTGAATCAATTATCCTACCTATCTTCGTGTCGTCGGCGAATTTGCTCATATCACTAGTAATTCCCTCATCAAGGTCATTGATATATATTATAAATAACAATGGGCCTAAGACTGATCCCTGTGGAACACCACTTGTTACAAGTCCCCATTCGGATTTAACCCCATTTATGCACACTCTCTGCTTCCTATTGGTGAGCCATGACTCGATCCATGACAGCACTTTTCCCCCAATGCCATGAGCTGCCACTTTCTTTAATAGTCTCTGGTGCGGTACTCTATCAAAAGCCTTACTAAAGTCTAAATAAACAATATCGAATTCTTTATCGTGATCAACAGCCTCAAAAGCTTTACTGAAGAAGGTTAATAAATTAGATAGGCAGGAACGGCCCCTCGTGAATCCATGCTGGGTATCATTAATCAAATTATGGTTATCTAGATGGCTTCTAATAATCTCAGCTATAATTGACTCTAGTAATTTGCCTACAATTGAGGTCAGGCTTATTGGGCGGTAGTTTGACGGTAGTGACTTGTCCCCTGCTTTAAAAATAGGAATTACATTAGCCATCTTCCACATATCAGACACTACACCTGTTTGAAGAGATAAATTAAAAATGTTAGATATTGGTTCACAGAGTTCCATTTTGCATTCCTTAAGAACCCTTGCAAAAGCTCATCAGGACCCGCGATTTATTTTGTTTCAGTCGGTCCAGCTGTTTCATAATAATTTCGCTAGTGACTGTGATATTACATAATTTATCTTCTTCTGGGCCTCTGTAAAAATTAATTACTGGGATATATTAATGTCTTCCTGTGTGAAAACCGAGAGAAAATAATTATTAAAAATAGAGCACATATCATTCTCCTTGTCAGTAAGATGCCCAAAGTTATTTTTAAGGGACCTATCTTATCCCTAACTTTTGTTCTATAAACCTGGAAAAATTTTTTGGGTTAGTTTTGAATCCTAGCAACTTTAATTTCATAGTCCCGTTTAGATTTTCTTATTCCCTTTTAACGTCCCTCTTAATGTCAGTATACTGATTTATAAGATGACCCTCACCTCTTTTATGCCCTATAAATTCCTTTCTTCTGCCCTAAAAGATATTTGAGCCTATTATTCATCCATTTTGGGTCATTTCTACTTGATCTAAGTTGTAGGAGAACTAGTAATAGGCAGAATAAGGTGGACAGTGGAAAGCTAGTGACACTAGATGACAAGGACAGTAATAGGTATAGTGGAAAAACAGAGATGAGCAGGAAGGGTAAAGAGAAAGGAGGGTCTCTAAATATATATTACACCAATAGTCGTAGTGCTAGGAATAAGATGGACGAGTTGAGATTAGTTGCAAGTACGGGTAATATTGATGTTTTTGCAATAACTGAGACATGGTTTAATATGAAAATCGGGACTTGCCTGCCGAATGTCACATTCAGGGTTTTAAATTGTTCCAAGTAGACAGAAGTATCGGGAAAGGGGGTGGGGTGGCACTCTATGTCCGTGATCATTTAAATTGTTGCATAAAAACGGGTATAAAGTCTGAATTAACACATACAGAGTCTGTCTGGATAGAATTTTCAGAGGGGTGTGAAAAATTGATTTTAGGCGTGATTTACCGTCCTCCAAACTTAGATAGGGAACAAGGGAGACTACTTTGGGAGGAAATTGTTAAGGCCACAAGACACGATAACGTAGTAATTCTAGGGGACTTTAACTTTAGTCAGATTGATTGGAATTTCATGACAGGAATTTAGAATCTAACGACTTTTAGAAGTAGTTCAGGATTGCTTTTGAAGCAGTTTGTAACAGAACCTACAAGGGAAATAACCTCTTGACTTGGTTCTGGCAAGCAAAGAAACCCTTGTTAATAATTTAGAAATTACAGAGGAACTCGGCTCAAGCGACCACAAGTCAATTACCTTTAGCATTGAATGGATGTATGATAGTAGGGATAATTCAGTAATGGTCCCAGATTTTCGCTTAGCAGATTATAATGGACTTAGAGAACACTTATCAACTGTGGACTGGGGTGAAGAAGAGAGGTATCAATATGACAGTTTCTTAACACTATACAGGCTGCCCAAAGAACATTTATCCCGTATAAAGAAATTAGATAAAGTAGAAATGACCCAAAATGGATGAATAATAGGCTCAAATATCTTTTAGGGCAGAAGAAAGGAATTTATAGGCGCATAAAAAGAGGTGAGGGTCATCTTATAAATCAGTATACTGACATTAAGAGGGACGTTAAAAGGGGAATAAGAAAATCTAAACGGGACTATGAAATTAAAGTTGCTAGGGATTCAAAACTAACCCAAAAGTTTTTCCAGGTTTATAGAACAAAAGTTAGGGATAAGATAGGTCCCCTTAAAAATAACTTTGGGCATCTTACTGACAAGGAGAATGATATGTGCTCTATTTTTAATAATTATTTTCTCTCGGTTTTCACACAGGAAGACATTAATAATATCCCAGTAATTAATTTTTACAGAGGCCCAGAAGAAGATAAATTATGTAATATCACAGTCACTAGCGAAATGATTATGAAACAGCTGGACCGACTGAAACAAAATAAATCGCCTGGTCCTGATGAGCTTTTGCAAGGGTTCTTAAGGAATGCAAAATGGAACTCTGTGAACCAATATCTAACATTTTTAATTTATCTCTTCAAACAGGTGTAGTGTCTGATATGTGGAAGATAGCTAATGTAATTCCTATTTTTAAAGCAGGGGACAAGTCACTACCGTCAAACTACCGCCCAATAAGCCTGACCTCAATTGTAGGCAAATTACTAGAGTCAATTATAGCTGATATTATTAGAAGCCATCTAGATAACCATAATTTGATTAATGATACCCAGCATGGATTCACGAGGGGCCGTTCCTGCCTATCTAATTTATTAACCTTCTTCAGTAAAGCTTTTGAGGCTGTTGATCACGATAAAGAATTCGATATTGTTTATTTAGACTTTAGTAAGGCTTTTGATAGAGTACCGCACCAGAGACTGTTAAAGAAAGTGGCAGCTCATGGCATTGGGGAAAAGTGCTGTCATGGATCGAGTCATGGCTCACCAATAGGAAGCAGAGAGTGTGCATAAATGGGGTTAAATCCGAATGGGGACTTGTAACAAGTGGTGTTCCACAGGGATCAGTCTTAGGCCCATTGTTATTTATAATATATATCAATGACCTTGATGAGGGAATTACTAGTGATATGAGCAAATTCGCCGACGACACGAAGATAGGTAGGATAATTGATTCAAACATAGATGTCATAGAACTTCAGGAAGATTTAGACAAACTTAATTCGTGGTCAGAAAAGTGGCAGATGCAGTTCAATGTAGATAAATGCAAGGTTCTGAAGCTCGGGAGTGTCCATAACCCAAGCACTTATAAGTTAAATAACGTAGAACTTAGCCATACAGATTGCGAGAAGGACTTGGGGGTGATGGTAAGCAGCAACCTTAAACCAAGACAGCAATGCCTAAGCGTACGTAATAAGGCAAATAGATTACTGGGATTTATATCAAGAAGTGTTAGCAACAGAAGTCCAGAGGTTATATTACAGCTTTATACATCATTAGTAAGGCCTCACCTAGATTACGCAGCTCAGTTCTGGTCTCCATATTACAGAATGGACATAAATTCGTTAGAAAACATTCAGCGTAGAATGACTAAATTAATACATAGCATTAGAAATCTTCCTTACGAAGAAAGATTGAAGACCCTAAAATTACATTCACTTGTAAGACGTAGAATGAGGGGAGACATGATCGAGGTATACAAGTGGAAAATGGAGTATTAACAAAGGGGATATAAATAAGGTCTTGAGGATATCTCTCCAAGAGAGAACCCGCAATAATGGATTCAAGTTAGATAAGTTTAGATTTAGAAAGGATATAGGAAAGTATTGGTTTGGAAATAGGGTAGTTGATGAGTGGAACAGTCTGCCTAGTAGGGTTATTGAAGCTAGGACCTTGGGTAGTTTCAAATTTAGGTTGGATAAATTCATGAGTGAGAGGGGTTGGATTTGAGTGGGACTCGCGCATGAGTGGGAAGAATTGTCAAAGCTTATTTCTTGGGTAGCATTGAAAATTGGGTTGAGCAAATATTCTGTTAGTGGGACGGATTGTGAAGGACCTGCCTAGTATGGGCCAACAGGCCTGCTGCAGTGTTCCTCCTTTCTTATGTTCTTATGTTCTTATGAGTGGGAGGGGCTGGGTTTGATTGTTGTCGTGGGTACGGAAGTAAATTCTTGGGTAGCTTTGGGTAGTGGTGGTTTTGATAAGGACCTGCCTTATATGGGTCAGTAGGCCTACGGCAGTGTTCCTCTATACTTATGTCATTTGCGTACAAACTCATAGGAATTGAGGAACACTGCAGTAGGCCTACTGGCCCAAACTAGGCAGATCCTTCAGTAAACCAACCATTCCCACCCACCCACGAATCTCGTTAATCCTTCACAAATACTCGATATTACAAACAGGAAAAACAAGCCGTTATTACCCAAATATTATCCTCTTCCTGGTCCCCCAAAAACCCTGGTTTTAAAACGGCAAATAGACGCAAATATTAAATATGAACATAGAGCCAGAATATAGCTTGGCTCTTTTTATATTAAGCCCAGACGTACCTTACAGAGCTCCCAGCCATGTACTGCGCCTTATAAGATAACAGATAACTTGTAAGATAACTCATATCTTGATCTTGGGAGATTTACATCCCTTCGACTTGAGTTTGGAGACGCCCAGGTAATTAAATAACTTTAACACCTTCGCTGTTTATTAAATCATTTTACGAAATAATTATACCCGATTGAAACCTCTGGTAATGGCAAGTGTGATTATCTTAACTGGAAAATGATCGCGGGAGAGGAAATAATGATTTTGTTTCTATTTTTTGTTGTTGTTTATTGCGGCCATCTTGACTGCCGTGGCGACTGGTAAAGCAGCCGGGGATATAAAGGCGAGGTGCTGCTCCCGTTGGCGTTTTATCCTGGCGATCTGTGACGCGCGACACGCGATAGCTTTTACGACAGAACACCTGTCGTAGAGCTCTCTCTCTCTCTCTCTCTCTCTCTCTCTCTCTCTCTCTCTCTCTCTCTCTCTCTCTCTCTCTCTCTCTTCTCTCTCTCTCTCTCTCCCTCTCTCGCGTTTACGCACGCGAGACCGTAGCTGGCGCGAGAGATCTCGGTCTCGTTTACAGAGACGCGCTGCCTGCCCTCTGTCTGCTGGCCTACCTGCCTGTCTGCCTATCTACTTGGCTGCCTGCTGTTTATATATACTATATATATATATATATATATATATATATATATATATATATATATATATATATATATATATATATATATATATATGTAATATGCGCTCCAAAAGCGAACGATCTGGGCATCAATTTTAAGGGGTTTGACAAATAGAGAGAGGAGAAAAAAGAGTCTTCTCTTCTTATGAGTGATGGCTCTTAACTCTTAACTCTCTCTTTACGAAGGTGGTGCCAGTTTAAGAGCGTCTGAATCATATTACTGGTGGTCGTTAGTGCCAATTAGAGGCACTGTCCTCAGAGTTACTGCCTGGGATGGTTGCCTTGAACCATGAGAGAGAGAGAGAGAGAGAGAGAGAGAGAGAGAGAGAAGAGAGAGAGAGAGAGAGAAGAAGAGAGAGAGAGAGAGAAGAAGAAGAGAGAGAAGAGAGAGAGAGAGAGAGAGAGAGAGAGAGAGAGAGAGAGAGAGAGAGAGAGATAGAGCTATACTCTTCTCCATGCTAAGGGGATTGGCCACCTCAAAATTACTAATACATCTTCAAGGGAGATAGACTGATAACATCGTCTTTACATCTGTGTACTGTTTCTGTTGCCTCCTCGGCACTGAAGAAGCCTACTATTTAGGCGGTACGTTTCGGATTTGAGACACCTAACTGTTGCGCATGTATCTTACATACCACCCCACAACTGTGTCGGGAGGTAATATGAAAGACAGTTTCTGATTCGAACCTACGTTAGAAAAGAAACATTTACATTTGTGTTAAACCTCATACCACAGAGTTTCATACCATGGGGGTTTATTAACATTGTTTCCTGTCAATGAAACTCGCTGCATCTCAGAAAATGACCATACATAGACTTAATGTGTCGAAACCAGTATAATTTGACGAAAATTTGAATTAATTCTACTTTCTGGTAGAGTTATGGGATGGCAATGGGCACACCCACCACCACAATACTTTCACCACTTTTTTTTTTACGTTTTTCAAACATTATTTTACGAGATTCCATTTTTTTATATATTTAG
>WNWK01030664.1:0-23332 GCA_009830355.1 Cherax destructor
GACCAGAGTACCTCCCTGCATGTGTGCTGCGGCCATGGTCGACCAGAGTACCTCCCTGCATGTGTGCTGCGGCCATGGTCGACCAGAGTACCTCCTGCATGTGTGCTGCGGCATGGTCGACAGAGTACTCCCTGCATGTGTGCTGCGGCCATGGTCGACCAGAGTACCTTCCTGCATGTGTGCTGCGGCCATGGTCGACCAGGTACCTCTCTGCATGTGTGCTTCGGCCATGGTCGACCGAGTACCTCCCTGCATGTGTGCCGCGGCCATGGTCGACCAGAGTACCTCCCTACATGTGTGCTGGGGGTCATGGTCGACCAGAGTACCTCCCTGCATGTGTGCTGCGGCCATGGTCGACCAGAGTACCTCCCTGCATGTGTGCGGCCATGGTCGACCAGAGTACCTCCTTGCATGTGTGCTGCGGTCATGGTCGACCAGAGTACCTCCCTGCATGTGTGCGGCCATGGTCAACCAGAGTACCTTCCTGCATGTGTGCTGCGGCCATGGTCGACCAGAGTACCTCCCTGCATGTGTGCTGCGGCCATGGTCGACCAGAGTACCTCCCTGCATGTGTGCTGGGGCCATGGTCGACCAGAGTACCTCCCTGCATGTGTGCCGCGGCATGGTCGACCAGAGTACCTCCCTGCATGTGTGCTGCGGTCATGGTCGACCAGAGTACCTCCCTGCATGTGTGCCGGGTCCATGGTCGATCAGAGTACCTCCCTGCATGTGTGCCGCGGCCATGGTCGACCAGAGTACCTCCTGCATGTGTGCCGCGGTCATGGTCGACCAGAGTACCTCCCTGCATGTGTGCTGCGGCATGGTCGACCAGAGTACCTCCCTGCATGTGTGCCGCGGTCATGGTCGACCAGAGTACCTCCCTGCATGTGTGCTGCGGTCATGGTCGACCAGAGTACCTCCCTGCATGTGTGCTGCGGTCATGGTCGACCAGAGTACCTCCCTGCATGTGTGCTGCGGTCATGGTCGACCAGAGTACCTCCCTGCATGTGTGCTGCGGCCATGGTCGACCAGAGTACCTCCTGCATGTGTGCTGCGTCATGGTCGACCAGAGTACCTCCCTGCATGTGTGCTGCGGCCATGGTCGACCAGAGTACCTCCCTGCATGTGTGCTGCGGCCATGGTCGACCAGAGTACCTCCCTGCATGTGTGCCGCGGCCATGGTCGACCAGAGTACCTCCCTGCATGTGTGCTGCGGTCATGGTCGACCAGAGTACCTCCCTGCATGTGTGCTGCGGCCATTGTCGACAAGAGTACCTCCCTGCATGTGTGCTGCGTCATGGTCGACCAGAGTACCTCCCTGCATGTGTGCTGCTGTCATGGTCGACCAGAGTACCTCCCTGCATGTGTGCTGCGGCCATGGTCGACCAGAGTACCTCCCTGCATGTGTGCTGCGGCCATGGTCAACCAGAGTACCTCCCTGCATGTGTGCTGAGGCCATGGTCGACCAGAGTACCTTCCTGCATGTGTGCTGCGGCCATGGTCGACCAGAGTACCTCTCTGCATGTGTGCTGCGGCCATGGTCGACAAGAGTACATCCCTGCATGTGTGCTGCGGCCATGGTCGACCAGAGTACCTCCCTGCATGTGTGCTGCGGCCATGGTCGACCAGAGTACCTCCCTGCATGTGTGCTGCGGGCATGGTCGACAAGAGTACCTACCTGCATGTGTGCTGCGGCCATGGTCGACCAGAGTACCTCCCTGCATGTGTGCTGCGGCCATGGTCAACCAGAGTACCTCCCTGCATGTGTGCTGCGGCCATGGTCGACCAGAGTACCTCCCTGCATGTGTGCTGCAGCCATTGTCGACCAGAGTACCTTCCTGCATGTGTGCTGCGGCATGGTCGACCAGAGTACCTCCCTTCATGTGTGCTGCGGCCATGGTCGACCAGAGTACCTCCCTGCATGTGTGCTGCGGCCATGGTCGACCAGAGTACCTCCCTGCATGTGTGCTGCGGCCAATGTCGACAAGAGTACCTACCTGCATGTGTGCTGCGGCCATGGTCGACCAGAGTACCTACCTGCATGTGTGCTGCAGCTATGGTCGACCAGAGTACCTACCTGCATGTGTGCTGCGGCCATGGTCGATCTGAGTACCTCCCTGCATGTGTGCTGCGGCCATGGTCGACCAGAGTACCTCCCTGCATGTGTGCTGCGGTCATGGTCGACCAGAGTACCTCCCTGCATGTGTGCTGCGGTCATGGTCGACCAGAGTACCTCCCTGCATGTGTGCCGCGGTCATGGTCGACCAGAGTACGTCCCTGCATGTGTGCCGCGGTCATGGTCGACCAGAGTACCTCCCTGCATGTGTGCTGCGGTCATGGTCGACCAGAGTACGTCCCTGCATGTGTGCTGCGGTCATGGTCGACCAGAGTACCTCCCTGCATGTGTGCCGCGGTCATGGTCGACCAGAGTACCTCCCTGCATGTGTGCTGCGGTCATGGTCGACCAGAGTATCTCCCTGCATGTGTGCTGCGGTCATGGTCGACCAGAGTATCTCCCTGCATGTGTGCCGCGGTCATGGTCGACCAGAGTACCTCCCTGCATGTGTGCTGCGGTCATGGTCGACCAGAGTACCTCCCTGCATGTGTGCTGCAGTCATGGTCGACCAGAGTATCTCCCTGCATGTGTGCCGCGGCCATGGTCGACAAGAGTACGTCCCTGCATGGACGCTTCTACGTGTCCATCTCTCCCTAAGCAAAACGCTATGCAGATAAAGGGTCCTAAGATTTGTAATTCACTGCCAGAGAACACTAAAGGACACTTGTTTGTAAATCAGTTCAAAACTCTTCTTATAAATCACTTACTCAGCCAAAACTAAACAGCTTCCCAGCTGCTTTCATTACCACATACTGTGCTAAGGATCACAGTGTCAGCAACCTAAATCTCAAAACTTCAAAAATAGATTCTCAAAGTTCATTACATTACTTAATACTACATTGTAAAAAATCTCTACCTGCACAAATTTGTACTGACTTATACTCACTTGTAACAATCTCATATTGTAAGCCACTTCAACATGGCACAATGTAATATTCCCATATTGTAATTTGAATCATTTAGTGTTGATATATACAACCTGTATACTACTTTCAACCTTACCCATTGTAATATTCCTATATTGTAATTTGAATCAATTTACTGTTTGCTATATATAAAAGCAGATGAACAACTTTAACATATTATGATCTATTTGTATAGTATTAAGTAGTCTGTAAACTATTAAATTTAGTCTGCCCGTAATACCAATGCATGATAGTGGCTCTTTGCACTGCAAATCATTATTGCAATTATACTGTAAACTACCTATGTAAATATGACTCCCTACAACATGTCAATCACATTGTAAACTTGCAAAGAAATAACAAATTTTAATTTGAATTTAGGTGTAACAAGTGATGTAAAGATGAAATTCCTTTTCTCATCACTGCTTGAAAGATGTTGAAGAAATATGAGTTCCTCAACGTTCTTTAATAAATTGGAACCATTAGACGAACTAGATACATTTCTGACACTGCATGGTCCGAGGAAGGTATTCTTGTATAGCACAACACCAGCCCCATGTACCTTAATGCACGTGATATGAATAGTGCAGAGTGCGGCATATGCTTTTTATGTGGTCATATATTAATATGGAAGATTTAAAGCAAATCAGATGAGGCATTCAAAAATTTATCAAATGAAAACTAATAACCAAAGTTCATGAAAAAAAAAAATTATAACAAACACAACCTAAATGCATTAACCTTCCATTAACAAGCCAAACTAAAGAGGAATTATATTTTTATCTAAAAACACTAGCACATGTTACCTAAAATATACTAGCACATTAACATTAAAGCTGAGGAAAAGTTGAAGTATCAATATATTCTCGGAGAAAGATTGAAATTATTGAAAGAAAATCAGAATTTAAATTTTCCCATTTTTTTCCATAAAATGAAGGCAAAAAATAATCTAAAATTTTCTCTAAGTAAAACTGACTATTGTTTAAGGTTTAAGTATGCAAGAAAGTAAGTTTTATTTAGGCCTTGGGAACATAACAGATGTTAGGGGCACATAAAAAGTACATTATTGATATCTAATCTGTTATATAACCAGTTCAAGACAGGGTGACTTGTTACTGTATATGAGATATTTATTACCTATAATTTGCTTAATAAAACTGGCACTTTATGTCTTACACAATATAAAATCCTAGCCAAGTTTTAGTTCAGGAAAACATAAAATATATTCTCAAGTTACTGGAAAAAATATTAATAAAATTAGAACCTACTGAGTTAAATCTAAAAAACTTTCATTCATTTCATAAGAAATATCAACCACTTTAATGAGGCACCTTGATGCTCTAGTTATAATACAATACTATATGTCCAAGTTAATAATGGGACCTGCACACTCCATGTTGACATTTTGAAGCCGATCACAAGCGGCTTTCTAAACTCATCACATGCTAACCTATTTTCATAATAATTTATATATATTTGAGCAGAGGCCACCTTCACTTGGCAACTGTCCCACGAACCTTTCCCAGAGTTAAAGTTTGAAGCCGATCCTGAAAGGTTGTAAAGGGAAGCTTTGTATAAAGTTAGTGACAGACAAGAACACAGTAACTAACACGTACCTCCCTAACTCCGACGGAAATTTAAAATATAAAAGCTCATTAAACTCACGGAAATTAAAAACATCATATTTTTTTTTCAAAATTTCTCAGTAGTATATTTGGTATATTTGGAAATCGACTAAATTTAAAATTCCTATAATCCTAAAAGGAAAAAAAATACTTTGTGCGTTTTTTTGAGAAATCCTAATATGATATAATATTTTCTATAAGATTCTGAAATTGGCACCTATAAAACCCCAAATAAATAAAAAAAATAATTACATTTAAGATGCACTAAAACTTAGCGTTTGAAACCGATCAGAAGTGACATTCCCGAGTTATTACTTGGAAATTCATTTATTTTATTAAAGTGGCAAATTCAAATTGACACATCTCAACGTGAAAGCCATGCATTCTTTATTTCAATAAATCCCGCTAACACTGAAAGTTTTAAGCTTATCGGAAAATGTATTCCCCAATAATTGTTCTGATTACAACGACTTCATATTTTAACAATGTCAGTAAACTTTCAAATTTTCACCAACATTTTCTAAACTTACAGTGGAACATCCTTCTTATAATAATATCTTTATTTACTACAAGTACATGTACATGGTATACAGTCCATAGCTGACATCAGTCACATATTACTATATAGAAAACTCCTTGTTATGCTGAGCATTTCCCGCAAATTAGGTCAATTTTGTCTAAGGATGCGACCCACACCAGTCGACTAACACCCAGGTACCCATTTTACTAATGGGTGAACATGGACAGCAGGTGTCTTGTGGAGACACGTCCTAATGTTATCCAGCCGTACCGGGGATTCGAACTCTGGACCTCAGTTTGTGAGCTGGGTGCGCTAGTGATCGAGCACTAATATTCTGAAGTAGAATATTCTTCAGTTAATGACTGTAAATCAATATCACAGAACAACACAAACCTTGCATTCTGCAAGTGTTAAGTCTCTCACACAAGGTATTCTCCAGAAAATCTTATTCCATCAATACCAAGAAGTGAACTATTTTATAATGTTGAAATCTTTCCTCACACATAACCTAAACTTAATAGGTATTATTCTGATCATAAGATAAACCAACCAGTAAATATTTAAACCATTTAGAAGAGGCAGTTTAAAATATATTTAGCGTGATTTAAAAGTAATAAAATGTCGCACTATATTATACATAAAAGTGTTGAAAGTGTACTGACCCTCGTCACCGTCGTCAGTGTAGGAGGAACCTTTCTTAAACCTTGGAAGAAAAACAGTAAAGCCTTTGTAACGCTGTAGGTCCCATTTCATAAATCTTGGAATGGGTTCTACAACTGTGGTCATAGAACATCTGCACAAGACAAAAGTTGCATAAATATTGCCCTTGTCACCGTGCACCTGCGATTAAAATTAGAAGTCGATCGGAACAGACCTTCTAGTGTTATGAACGAAATAAAAACGAACATTTGAAAGAAGAAAATAAGATATAGAAGTCGGACAACCACTTAAAAGTTTTTCCTTCGGGGATACCTAATAAGGTGGCCACCATCTTCTACCATACAGTCATATGGTATAGGCTGTCCTTTAACATATCTATCTTTTGCTTTCTCTAGTCATTGAATGATGTCCGATTTTGTAGTGTGGTACATCTCGTCCTTCCCACTGGACACCCACGGAGGTAATGAATACACTTTATTAGAGAAGAAAGTGTCTAGGTTCCCCTTCCTCAATGTTGATGCGAAATATATCCTCCTGAAGAGAGGAATGTTAGCTTCCTGGATCTTAGGTAATTATGTGGTCCTGATGATCCTCAAAGTGTTCTCTTTGATTAAGGTAACAAGTTGAGTCATTCTGACGATAATCACGACTTTACAAACATGTCACACTGCTCCTTCACTTTTATAGGATTGTTCCAACATCTTTCGTTTTCACTGATTCTTTCGTCCAGGTTGAAGAAGTCTTCATCAGCTTCCAAGAATGTGTTTTCTCGGCCACGGATGGCTTTAACCAGGTTTAGTACATCTGTGGAAAAAATTCTCTTGGTCATATTGGTCCTCGTTATGGGGAAAGAATTAGTATTTTTTTCAGTGGCTTCACAGCTGAGCTTTTTGATGTCCAGGATAAGTTGACTCAGGAGAAGTACACTGAGTGATCATTTGATGTGCGAATGACGATGTTGTGTGAGATCAATCACACCACCTGTTCCCTTCAGGAACTTAAGCTGTTCGTGACCTTCAGCGATTGCAATTGACTGTTTTTGTTTGTTCTATATGCCTATAAAAACATTTCGAGTTAGTTTTTCAAATCCCTAGCAACTTTAATTTCATAGTTCTGTTTAGTATTTCTCATCCCCTTTTAACTTCCCTCTTAATGTGAATATATTGATTCATAAAATGACCCTTCCCTTTTTTGATGCGTCTATAAATTCTTTTCTTCTGCCCTAAAAGATGTTTGAGTCTATTATTCATCCATTCGGGTCATTTCTATTTGATCATATTTCTTTATATCGAATAAATGTTCTTTGAGCTGCATGTTTAGTGTTTAGAAAACTGTAATATTGATAGTTCTCTTCATTACCCCAGTCCACAGATTGTAGGTGTTCTCTAAGCCTATTGTAATCTGCTAAGCGAAAATTTGGGACTGTTACTGAATTATCCCTACTATAATACTTCAATTCAATGCTAAAAGTAATTGATTTGTGGTCACTTGCGCCAAGTTCCTCTGTAATTTCTAAATTATTAACAAGGGTTTCCTTGTTTGCTAGAACCAAGTCAAGCAGGTTATTTATCTTTGTAGATTCTATAAAAAACTGTTTTAAAAATAAATCCTTAACCACTTCTAAGAAGTCGTTAGACTCTTAATTCCTAGTCAAGGAATTCCAATCAATCTGACTTAAGTTTTTCACCTAGAAATACTATACGGCACGACACACACACACACACACACACACACACACACACACACACACACACACACACACACACACTCACACACATACACACACACACACTCACACACACACACACACACACACACACACACCACAGAATAAGGAGAGCAGTCGTAGAGCCAGAAATGAATATGCACAGATCAGAAGGGAGGCCCAAAGACAGTACGAGAATGACATAGCAGCGAAAGCCAAATCTGACCCAAAGCTGCTGTACAGCCACATCAGGAGGAGAACAACAGTCAAGGACCAGGTGGTCAGGCTGAGGAAGGTAGGAGGGGAGGTCACAAGAAATGACCGGGAAGTGTGTGAGGAGCTCAACATGAGATTCAAAGAGGTGTTCACAGAGGAGATAGAAGGGCCTCCAGAAAGGAGGAGAGGTAGGGTACACCATCAAGTGCTGGACACAATACACACAAATGAGGAGGAAGTGAAGAGGCTACTAAGCGAGCTAGATACTTCAAAGGCGATGGGGCCAGATAACATCTCTCCATGGGTCCTGAGAGAGGGAGCAGAGGAGCTATGTGTACCCCTAACAACGATCTTCAACACATCTATCGAAACAGGGCAACTACCTGAGGTTTGGAAGACAGCAAATGTAGTTCCAATTTTTAAAAAAGGAGACAGGAACGTAGCACTAAACTACAGACCAGTGTCACTGACATGTATTGTATGCAAGGTCATGGAGAAGATAGTCAGGAGAAGGGTGGTTGAGCACCTAGAAAGGAATGAGCTTATCAACGACGGCCAACACGGTTTCAGGGACGGGAAATCCTGTGTCACAAACCAACTGGAGTTCTACGACAGGGTGACAGCAATAAGGCAAGAGAGAGAGGGGTGGGTAGATTGCATATTCTTGGATTGTAAGAAGGCGTTTGACACAGTTCCACACAAGAGATTAGTGCAGAAGCTGGAGGACCAGGCAGGGGTAACAGGGAAGGCACTACATTGGATCAGGGAATACCTGTCAGGAAGACAGCAGCGAGTCATGGTACGTGGCGAGGTGTCAGAGTGGGCGTTGGTGACGAGCGGGGTTCCACAGGGGTCAGTCCTGGGACCAGTGCTGTTTCTGGTATTTGTGAACGACATGACGGAAGGAATAGACTCCGAAGTGTCCCTGTTTGCAGATGATGTGAAGTTGATGAGAAGAATTCAATCGGACGAGGACCAGGCAGAACTACAAAGGGATATGGACAGCCTGCAAGCCTGGTCCAGCAACTGGCTCCTGGAGTTCAACCCAACCAAGTGCAAAGTCATGAAGATTGGGGAAGGGCAAAGAAGACCGCAGACGGAGTACAGCCTAGGGGGCCAGAGACTGCAAACCTCAATCAAGGAAAAAGATCTTGGGGTGAGTATAACACCAGGCACATCTCCTGAGGCGCACATCAACCAAATAACTGCTGCAGCATATGGGCGCCTAGCAAACCTAAGAACAGCATTCCGACATCTTAATAAAGAATCGTTCAGGACCCTGTACACTGTGTACGTTAGGCCCATATTGGAGTATGCAGCACCAGTTTGGAACCCACACCTAGCCAAGCATGTGAAGAAGCTCGAGAAAGTGCAAAGGTTTGCAACAAGACTAGTCCCGGAGCTAAGGGGTATGTCCTACGAGGGGAGGTTAAGGGAAATCGACCTGACGACACTGGAAGACAGGAGAGATAGGGGAGACATGATAACAACATATAAGATACTGAGAGGAATTGACAAAGTGGACAGAGACAGAATGTTCCAGAGATGGGACACAACAACAAGGGGACACAGATGGAAGTTGAAGACTCAGATGAATCACAGAGATGTTAGGAAGTATTTCTTCAGTTACAGAGTTGTCGGGAAGTGGAATAGTTTAGGAAGCGATGTAGTGGAGGCAGGCTCTATACATAGCTTTAAGCAGAGGTATGATAAAGCTCATGGCGCAGGAGAGTGACCCAGTAGCGGCCAGTGAAGAGGCGGGGCCAGGAGCTTTGACTCGACCCCTGCAACCACAACTAGGTGAGTACAACTAAGTGAGTACACACACACACACACACACACACTATATATATATATATATATATATATATATATATATATATATATATATATATATATATATATATATATATTATATATATATATATATATATATATGTCGTGCGATTAGGTAAAACTTGCGATTTTGGCTTAAACAGCAACTCTCTTCTAGCCATATAAGACAAGCCAAAATTTGTGTATGCAATAATTTCTCAAAAATCATTCTGAACCTAACGAAAAAAATATATTTCATTGTGTTTGTTTATTATTAAATTATTGTTAACGTATCTAAAATATATTTAGTTGGGTTAGGTTAAAATAAATTGCGCTTGTTGTAATAAGGTTAGGTAGGTTTTCAAAGTTTCTCTTGGTACAAAATTATAAATTTTTATATTAACATAAATGAAAAAAATATATCTTTAAACGTATGAGAAAATTTAAAAAGGACTTAATTTTAGATGAGTTCTTGCTAACTGACCAGTTTTACCTAATCGGCACGACATATATATGCAAGACAACCAATATGAAAAAATAGAAGAATTCCAAACGCTTTCGTGACTACTCACATTATCAAGGAACTATAAAAGAAAACAAGACAAGCAGGGTTTATAAAGGGGCAAGACTACACCTCACAGTCACATCATACTAACAAAGACCACACCTCACAGTAGCGTAACATCGCCCGACTCTGTGAAGAGGAACATAAGAAAGGACATAAGCACATAAGAAAAGAGGAACACTGCAGCAGGCCTGTTGGCCCATACTAGGCAGGTCCTTCACAATCTGTCCCACTAACAGAATATTTGCTCAACCCAATTTTAAATGCTACCCAAGAAATAAGCTTTGATAATTCTATTTACTCATGTGCGAGTCCCACTCAAATCCAATCCCTCTCACTCATGAATTTATCCAACCTAAATTTGAAACTACCCAAGGTCCTGTTCTTAGCTCAGAGTGGTGACCTGTTCTTAGCTCAGTGAAGACGTGTCTAGTGTACTCCCTGTGGACTGAATCAAGATGCCCCCTATTGAGCAACTTTACCAGCAGCTTAAGGAGGAATTGAGGGTAGCGAAGCTTGAGATACGGCGATTGACGGAGGAAAACAAGAGGATTCGTAGTAGTCCTCCTGTTGTGAGTCCTCAGGTCAAGAAGGGAACCTGGGCAGTGGCCGGACAGCATGGGACGAAGTTGAAGATCAAGAAGACGAATGGAGAGGTAGTAACGACGAAGAAGAAAGAGACTGCTGTTGAAACTTCGAACTCCTTTTCTGTGCTACCAGACGAATGTGAGTCGACTACTGGGAACGTCACGACGAACTGTACCAAGGAAGGTAAAAACATTGTTGTTGTTGGGGATAGCCAAGTTAGATATATGGATAGGGCCTTCTGCTTGACAGATAGGAGTAGGAGACAGAGGGTTTGCTTTCCTGGGGCTGGGATGGAAGACATTGTTAGCCGGCTTGACAACATCATGCATGGTAATGGGATCAATCCTATTATCTGCCTCAGTGCTGGAGGCAATGATGTATCCAAGCGTATAAGTGAGGATTTAGTTAGTAGGTATAAGGCAGCAATAGACATCATTAGGAAGAAGGGAGGGAGCCCTGTTATATGTGGCATTTTGCCAAGAAGGGGTGTTGGAAATGAATGGCTGTCCAGAGCGATTGGTATAAATTGCTGGCTGGACAAACACTGTAAGGATAATGCAGTCCCATTCATTGACAACTGGGACCACTTCTATGGCCGAAATGACATGTATGCCAGGGATGGGGTTCACTTATCCAGGGCAGGTGTAGAATTTCTCTCTAGCTCAGTTGAGGATGTTGTTAGGGCTTTAAACTAGGATTAGTTAGATGTATGGGTTTAGGAATGGTAAATAATGAGGGCCAAAATATTGATTCAGGCTTTGATATCATAAATATATGGATATATGGATAGGGCCTTCTGCTTGACAGATAGGAGTAGGAGACAGAGGGTTTGCTTTCCTGGGGCTGGGATGGAAGACATTGTTAGCCGGCTTGACAACATCATGCATGGTAATGGGATTAATCCTATTATCTGCCTCAGTGCTGGAGGCAATGATGTATCCAAGCGTAGAAGTGAGGATTTAGTTAGTAGGTATAGGGCAGCAATAGACATCATTAGGAAGAAGGGAGGGAGCCCTGTTATATGTGGCATTTTGCCAAGAAGGGGTGTTGGAAATGAATGGCTGTCCAGAGCGATTGGTATAAATTGCTGGCTGGACAAACACTGTAAGGATAATGCAGTCCCATTCATTGACAACTGGGACCACTTCTATGGCCGAAATGACATGTATGCCAGGGATGGGGTTCACTTATCCAGGGCAGGTGTAGAATTTCTCTCTAGCTCAGTTGAGGATGTTGTTAGGGCTTTAAACTAGGATTAGTTAGAGGTATGGGTTTAGGAATGGTAAATAATGAGGGCCAAAATATTGATTCAGTCTTTGATATCATAAATCATAACAATAACAGTAATCGAGTGACACAGGGTAATGATAGTAACAGAAATTGTGTAAAACAAAAGCTGAAAAAGGTTCACAAGAAGATACATTTCAATGTATTTTATACTAACTGTCGAAGCGCCAGAAATAAAATTAACGAATTACGTTTGGTAGCATGTGCTGGGAACTTTGATGTCATTGCAATAACTGAAACATGGTATAATACCAAGAGTCGGGATATGATTGCAGAGTGTCATATTCAGGGGTTTAAGTTGTTCCATGTAGATAGATATAATGGGAAAGGGGGTGGAGTTGCATTGTATGTACGAGAAAATATAAATTGCTGCATAAAAACAGGCATAAAAATAGATGGATCATTAACAGAATCTGTTTGGGTAGAGTTTCTAGAAGGTCAAGAAAAACTGATTCTAGGTGTAATATACCGACCTCCAGGCTTGGATCACGATAGAGGGAGACTTCTTTGGGACGAAATTGTTAGGGCTTCTAGGCACAATAACGTAGTGATAGTAGGGGATTTTAACTTTAGTCAAATTGACTGGACTTCTTTGACCGGTAATCTGGAGTCCAGGGACTTTATGGAAGTAGTTCAGGACTGTTTTCTGAAGCAGTGTGTGACGGAGCCTACCAGAGGTAATAATTTGCTCGACCTAGTCTTGTCAAATAAAGAAACTCTTGGAGCTAGTGATCACAAATCCATTACTTTTAATATTACATGGGAGTACGAGAATAGGGATAATACGGTAAAAGTTCCTGATTTTCGTTCTGCCGATTATATTGGACTTAGGGAACACCTGTCTAATCTCGACTGGGGTAATCTAGCTAACGATTACGATGGGATCTGCGTTTATGATTTTTTTCTTAATAATGTACAACGTGCACAGAGTATGTTTATTCCCCAGAGAGAATTTAGGTCAAATAATAACGATCCCAAATGGATTAACAGGAGGCTAAACCATTTATTAGGGGAGAAAAGAGGAATTTATAGGCGCATCAAAAGAGGAGATGTTAACCTTATTGACCAATATGGTCAGTTGAAAAGAGAAGTAAAAAAGGGGATTAGAAAGGCTAAACGTGACTATGAGATTAAGGTTGCTAATGAATCAAAGACTAATCCAAAAGGGTTCTTTCAAGTGTACAGGACGAAGGTGAGGGAAAAGGTAGGACCTATGAAAATTGGGAATGGACAGCTGACGGATAACGAACTGGAAATGTGTTCTCTATTTAATGACTATTTTTTGTCAGTCTTTACACACGAAGACGTAAATGAGATTCCAGAAATTAACAATTATTCAGTTCCTGAAGAATTCAAATTAACTAATATTACTGTCACGAGGGATATGGTTATCAAACAGATAGATAAACTGAAGCAAAATAAGTCCCCGGGACCCGACGAGTTGTTTTCCAGGGTACTTAAAGAATGCAAGATGGAACTTAGTCAGCCATTAACGAATGTGTTTAATTCGTCCATCCTAATTGGTGTTGTGCCAGAGATGTGGAAGACAGCTAACGTAGTTCCTATATTCAAATCAGGGGATAAGTCAATTCCATCAAATTACCGTCCAATAAGACTCACGTCTATAGTAGGCAAATTATTAGAATCAATTATAGCTGATATTATTAGAAGTCACCTTGAACAACATAATTTGATTAATGAATCTCAGCATGGGTTCACGAGAGGTCGTTCCTGCCTGACAAATTTACTGACGTTTTTCAACAAAACATTTGAGGCAGTAGACAGTGATAAAGAATATGATATAGTTTACTTGGATTTCAGTAAGGCCTTTGATAGAGTACCTCACAATAGACTCTTAAGAAAGGTGGCAGCTCATGGTATAGTAGGTAAAGTTCTAGCATGGATAGAGTCATGGCTTACCAATAGAAAGCAGAGTTTCCATATAATGGGGTCACGATCTGAGTGGCAGGGATTAGTCACTAGTGGGTTACACAAGGATCAGTTTTAGGCCCATTGTTGTTCATAATTACATAAATGACCTTGATGAAGGAAATACATTTATCCTATATAAAGAAATTAGATCAAGTAGAAATGACCCAAATGGATGAATAATAGGCTCAAAAATCTCTTAGGGCAAAAGAAAGGAATTTATAGGCGATAAAAAGAGGTGAGGGTCATCTTATAAATCATTATACTGACATTAAGAGGGACGTTAAAAGGGGATAAGAAAAGCTAAATGGGATTATGAAATAAAGTTGCTAGGGATTCAAAAACTAACCCAAAAGTTTTTTCCAGGTTTATAGAACAAAAGTTAGAGATAAGATAGGTCCCCTTAAAAATAACTTGGGCATCTTACTGACAAGGAGAATGGTATGTGCTCTATTTTTAATAATTATTTTCCTCAGTTTTCACACAGGAAGACATAATAATATCCCAGTAATTAATTTTTATAGTGGTCCTGAAGAAGATAAATTATGTAATATCACAGTCACTAGCGAAATGGTAATGAAACAAGTAGACCGACTGAAACAAAATAAATCGCCGGGTCCTGATGAGCTTTTTGCAAGGGTTCTTAAGGAATTAAAATGGAACTCTGTGAACCATTAAGTAACATTTTTAATTTATCTCTTCAAACAGGTGTAGTGTCTGATATGTGGAAGATGCCTAATGTAATTCCTATTTCTAAAGCAGGGGACAAATCACTACCGTCAAATTACCGCCCAATAAGCCTGACCTCAATTGTAGGTAAATTACTAGAGCCAATTATAGCTGATATTATAAGAAACCATCTCGATAAACATAATTTGATTAACGATACTCAGCATGGATTCACGAGGGGCCGTTCCTGCCTAACTAATTTATTAACTTTCTTCGGTAAAGCTTTTGAGGCTGTTGATCACGATAAAGAATTCGATATTGTTTATTTAGACTTTAGTAAGGCTTTTGATAGAGTACCGCACCAGAGACTCTTAAGGAAAGTGGCAGCTCATGGAATTGGGGGAAAAGTGCTGTCATGGATCGAGTCATGGCTCACCAATAGGAAGCAGAGAGTGTGCTTAAATGGGGTTAAATCCGAGTGGGGATCTGTAACAAGTGGCGTTCCACAGGGATCAGTCTTGGGCCCGTTGTTGTTTATAATATATATCAATGACCTTGATGAGGGAATTACTAGTGATATGAGCAAATTCACCGACGACACCAAGATAGGTAGGATAATTTATTCAAACGTAGATGTCAGGGAACTTCAGGAGGATTTAGACAAACTCAATTCGTGGTCAGAAAAGTGGCAGATGCAGTTTACTGTAGATAAATGCAAGGTTCTGAAGCTCGGGAGTGTCCATAACCCAAGCAATTATAAGTTGAATGGCGTAGAACTTAGCGATACAGATTGCGAGAAGGACTTGGGGGTTATGGTAAGCAGCAACCTTAAACCAAGACAGCAGTGCCTAAGCGTACGTAATAAGGCTAACAGATTACTGGGATTTATTTCAAGAAGTGTAAGCAACAGAAATTCAGAGGTTATATTACAGCTTTATACAACATTAGTAAGGCCTCACCTAGATTACGCAGCTCAGTTCTGGTCTCCATATTACAGAATGGACATCAATTCGTTAGAAAACATTCAGTATAGAATGACTAAATTAATACATAGCATTAGAAATATTCCGTATGAAGAAAGATTGAAGACCCTAAAATTACATTCACTTGTAAGACGTAGAATGAGGGGAGACATGATCGAGGTATACAAGTGGAAAATGGGTATTAACAAAGGGGATATAAATAAGGTCTTGAGGATATCTCTCCAAGAGAGAACCCGCAATAATGGTTTCAAGTTAGATAAGTTTAGATTTAGAAAGGATATAGGAAAGTATTGGTTTGGAAATAGGGTAGTTGATGTGTGGAAAAGTCTGCCTAGTAGGGTTATTGAAGCTAGGACCTTGGGTAGTTTCAAATTTAGGTTGGATAAATTCATGAGTGAGAGGGGCTGGATTTGAGTGGGACTCGCACATGAGTAAATAAAATTATCAAAGCTTATTTCTTGGGTAGCATTGAAAATTGGGTTGAGCAAATATTCTGTTAGTGGGACGGATTGTGAAGGACGTGCCTAGTATGGGCCAACAGGCCTGCTGCAGTGTTCCTCCTTTCTTATGTTCTTATGAGTAAATTTGCTGATGATACAAATATAGACCGCATGATTCATTCTGAGGAGGATACCAGTGAACTCCAGCAATCATTTCTTTCTTATCATCCGCACTACATCCACGCACATTCAAACATCCCAATTTGATGAACTTTTTTTTTCCTTGTTTTTAGTAGTTTATACAGGAGAAGGAGTTACTAGCCCATTGCTCGTGTCATTTAGTCGCCTCCTACGACACGTATAGCTTACGGAGAAAGAATTCTATTCCACTTTCCCATGAAGATAAGGAGAAATAAACAAGAACAAGAACTAGGTAGAAAATAGGAGAAAACAGAGAGGTTAGCATATATAAGCTTGTACATGCATGTGTTTTGTGACCTAAGTGTAAGTAGAAGTAGCAAGAAATACCTGCAATCTTGCATGTTTATGAGACAGAAAAAAGACACCAGCAATCCTACCATCATGCAAAATAATTACAGGCTTGAGTTTCACACTCATTTGGTTGGACAGTAGTACTTCCCTGGGTGGTTGTTGCCTACCAACCTAATACCACAAGACGGTAGTACCTCCCTGGATTGTTGCTGTCTACCAACCAACTACCACAGGACGGTAGTACGTCCCTGGGGGGTTGATGTCTACCAGCCTACTACCACAGAACGGTAGTACCTCCCTGGGTGGTTGCTGTCTACCAACCTACTACCACAAGACGATAGTACCTACCTGGGTGGTTGCTGTCTACCAGCCTACTATCACAGGACGGTAGTACCTCCCTGGGTGGTTCCTGTCTACCAACCTACTACCGTTAAGTAAAAGGACACAAATGCAACTAATGTGACATTATATTGGAGAGTATATATATACTCTTGGAGAGTATATATATATACTCTCTGTGTCCATGTATCGCTTGTAACGGCTTGAAAAAGCCCCTGGAGAGCGAAACGTTGCCACAATAAAATGTCACATTAGTTGCATTTGTGTCCTTTTACTTAACATATTGTCGGTAATTCTACCAATATTATTACAACCTACTACCACAGGACAATAGTACCTCACTGGGTGGATGCTGTCTACCAGCCTACTACCACAGGACGGTAGTTACCTCCCTGGGTGGTTCCTACCAGCCACTACCACAGGACGGTATTACCTCCTGGGTTGCTGTCTACCAGCTATACCACAGGACGGAATACCCCTGGGGGGTTGCTGTCTACCAGCCTACTACCACAGGACCGTATTACCTCCCTGGGTGGTGCTGTCTACCAGCCTACTACCACAGGACGGAAATACCTCCCTGGGTGGTTGCTGTCTACCAGCCTACTCCTACAGGACGGTAATACCTCCCTGGGTGGTTGCTGTCTACCAGCCTTCTACCACAGGACGGTATTACCTCCCTGGGTGGTGCTGTCTACCAGCCTACTACCACAGGACAGAAATACCTCCCTGGGTGGTTGCTGTCTACCAGCCTACTCCTACAGGACGGTAATACCTCTCTGGGTGGTTGCTGTCTACCATAATACTACCACAGGACGTTAATACCTCCCTGGGTGGTTGCTGTCTACCAGCCTACTACCACAGGACGGTAGTACCTCCCTGGGTGGTTGCTGTATACCAGCCTACTGCCACAGGACGGTAATACCTCCCTGGGTGGTTGCTTCTACCAGCCTATACCAAGAATGGTAATACCTCCCTGGGTGGTTGCTGTCTACCAGCCTACTACCACAGGACGGTAATACCTCCCTGGGTGGTTGCTGTCTACCAGCCTACTGCCACAGGACGGTAATTCCTCCCTGGGTGGTTGCTGTCTACCAGCCTACTGCCACAGGACGGTAATACCTCCCTAGGTATTTGTACTGCCTACAAATAAAAGTAACTATGTTTATATAATAGTGCAAAAATAGTTAAGTCAATTTTCACGTAATGTCTTTATATTTTGTTACGAAAAATGCCATAATATATTTTTGGATTATTTACCTTCATTTCAAAAAGATTTAAAGGAAAAGATATATACTGTTTTCAGTTTCTAACTGGCACATGCCAAGTAAGTCCTACCGCCCATGACAGGCAGGTCCTTCCAGCCATTATTACAGGTCCTGGCATATTTTCAGGGAAATTGTTTTGTGACAGTGAACACATGCAGTCTGGATAGTGAAGGAAACAATTGCATGATGATTGCAATTGCATAAATTATATTTTTTCAGAATTCTATAAAATAATTATAAGCCAGACTTGTGCCCTCTGGCACTGAGAACCTGGTCAAGATGATAGTGACTTAGAAGTAGAAATAAATTTTGAGGATATTGATACAGAGGATGTTATTGCACAGAGGATGTTATTGACACAGAGGATGTTATTGACACAGAGGATGTTATTGACACAGAGGATGTTATTGACACAGAGGATGTTATTGAACAGAGGGTGTTATTGACACAGAGGATGTTATTGACACAGAGGATGTTATTGAAAAGAGGATGTTATGCACAGAGGATGTTATTGACCACAGAGGATGTTATTACACAGAGGATGTTATTGACACAGAGGATGTTATTGAACAGAGGATGTTATTGACACAGAGGATGTTATTGACAGAGGATGTTATTGAACAGAGGATGTTATTGACACAGAGGATGTTATTGACCCGAGGATGTTATTACACAGAGGATGTTATTGACACAGAGATGTTATTGACACAGAGGGTGTTATTACAAAAGAGGATGTTATTGACAGAGGATGTTATTGATACAGAGGATGTTATTGACACAGAGGATGTTATTGACACAGAGGATGATACACAGAGGGTGTTATTGACACAGATGATGTTATTGACAGAGATGTTATTGACACAGAGGATGTTATTGATACAGAGGATGTTATTGACAGAGGATGTTATTGACACAGATGATGTTATTGACACAGAGGATGTTATTGACACAGAGGATGTTATTGACAAGATGATGTTATTGACACAGAGGATGTTATTGAACAGAGGATGTTATTGATACAGAGGATGTTATTGACACAGAGGATGTTATTGACACAGAGGGTGTTATTGACACAGAGGATGTTATTGACACAGGGGGATGTTATTGACACAGATGATGTTATTGACACAGAGGATGTTATTGACACAGAGGATGTTATTGACAGATGATGTATTGACACAGAGGATGTTATTGACACAGAGGATGTTATTGACACAGAGGATGTTTTTGATACAGAGGATGTTATTGACAGAGGATGTTATTACAGAGGATGTTATTGACACAGATGATGTTATTGACACAGAGGATGTTATTTACACAGAGGGTGTTATTGACACAGATGATGTTATTGATACAGAGATGTTATTTACACAGAGGATGTTATGATACAGAGGATGTTATCCACAGAATAATACACTGATTCTGAAGAGGAGCAATAACCACCATCAAACACAAGGTATTTTTGTAACTCATTTTGTTATATTATGTGTAATATATTGCTAAATAGCTTGATTTTAAATGTTAAATATGGTATTTACGAGGGCTATAAATTGCTTAATAGTAAGAATTTAAATTTCAGTTTTATTTTTTTCAATCGAAGTATTATATATTCCTTTGTCAGTTATTTTCTGTAATTACCAGTACTGATTCAGGATGTTGCTCATTCCCACGCACCTCTCAAGACGTGCCAGTTAATAGTAGTTAGTTATTTATTATTTTCTGGTGATGTATGGACCTATAGTTACACTTACAAAGAACTCAGATGACAGCAAGAACCATACTGTCGCTGTGACCTTTGACATTCTCTTAATTATATCAGAGAATAGGTGGGGTTTGAACTCAGGCAAGCGAGTTTTAATATTACAGGCCAGTGTGTTAACCACTGACCAGCTGGCTCCTGCAAGACCTTCCATTGTTGCCGCACTTAATCATAGTAATTAATTAGTTTAATTTTCTACCTAGGATTATTGGTATTTTTTTGAGACTAAATACAATACTTATACGTTATTGTTGAAAAGATTTACTTTATTTTACTGGTTTGTGTCGTATAGACAACAACACAATCATTACTTTGAATATTTATAAAACAATATTGAAGAGTTAACTAGGTGTGTTTCAAGATATATGGCACAAGGAAGATTACTAAAATAACACTTACCTGCTTACTTGTTTAACATATATGGTAAAAGAGATGTTGGGAGGTGCAGGAAACTCACCTATGAAAATCTCACACACATATGGCAGTTTCTTGGAGCAGTTGTGTTTATTAGTCTCGTTCATTAACAAGCTGAATGAACCACAATATCCAGTTTCTTCTCCGTCATAGTAATAAACACGCGTCCAGACTGAAAAAAAGAGAAATCGTAGTCATAATTCAATATTTAATAATATAAAAAATAGAGAGATCAGAACTTTAAAACCTTTCCTCTCCACCTTCCTTAAACCTTTCCTCACCACCTTCCTTAAACCTTTCCTCTCCACCTTCCTTAAACCTTTCCTCTCCACCTTCCTTAAACCTTTCCTCACCACCTTCCTTAAACCTTTCCTCTCCACCTTCCTTAAACCTTTCCTCACAACCTTCCTTAAACCTTTCCTCACCACCTTCCTTAAACCTTTCCTCACCACCTTCCTTAAACCTTTCCTCACAACCTTCCTTAAACCTTTCCTCACAACCTTCCTTAAACCTTTCCTCACCACCTTCCTCAAACCTTTCCTCACCACCTTCCTTAAACCTTTCCTCGACACCTTCCTTAAACTTTTCCTCGCCACCTTCCATAAACCTTTCCTCGCTACCTTCCCTAAACCTTTCCTCGCTACCTTCCCTAAACATTTCCTCGCCACCTTCCTTAAATCTTCCCGCCCCCACCTTTCCCAAATTTTTAAACATTTCTTTACCACCTTCCTTAAACCTTTCCTCACAACCTTCCTTAAACCTTTCCTCACAACCTTCCTTAAACCTTTCCTCACAACCTTCCTTAAACCTTTCCTCTCCACCTTCCTTAAACCTTTCCTCGCCACCTTCCTTAAACTTTTCCTCGCCACCTTCCATAAACCTTTCCTCGCTACCTTCCCTAAACCTTTCCTCGCTACCTTCCCTAAACATTTCCTCGCCACCTTCCTTAAATCTTTCCTCGCCACTTTCCCTAAACCTTTCCTCACCACCTTCCTTAAACCTTTCCTCGCCACTTTCCCTAAACATTTCTTCACCACCTTCCTTAAACCTTTCCTCACAACCTTCCTTAAACCTTTCCTCGCCACCTTCCTTAAACTTTTCCTCGCCACTTTCTCTAAACCTTTCCTCACCACCTTCCTTAAACCTTTCCTCGCCACTTTCCCTAAACCTTTCCTCACCACCTTTCTTAAACCTTTACTCACTACCTTCCTTAAACCTTTCCTCGCCACCTTCCCTAAACCTTTCCTCACCACCTTTCTTAAACCTTTCCTCACTACCTTCCTTAAACCTTTCCTCGCCACCTTCCCTAAACCTTTCCTCACCATCTTCCTTAAACCTTTCCTCGGCACCTTCCTTAAACCTTTCCTCGCCACATTCCCTAAACCTTTCTTCACCACCTTCCTTAAACCTTTCCTCACCACCTTCCTTAAACCTTTCCTCACCACCTTCCTTAAACCTTTCCTCTCCACCTTCCATAAACCTTTCCTCACCACCTTCCTTAAACCTTTCCTCACCACCTTCCTTAAACATTTCCTCACCACCTTCCTTAAACCTTTCCTCGACACCTTCCTTAAACCTTTCCTCGCCACCTTCCTTAAACCTTTCCTCACCACCTTCCTTAAACCTTTCCTCTCCACCTTCCTTAAACCTTTCCTCACCTTCCTTAAACCTTTCCTCACCACCTTCCTTAAACCTTTCCTCACCACCTTCCTTAAACCTTTCCTCACCACCTTCCTTAAACTTTTCCTCGCCACCTTCCTTAAACCTTTCCTCGCCACCTTCCTTAAACTTTTTCTCGCCACCTTCCATAAACCTTTCCTCGCCACTTTCCCTAAACCTTTCCTCACCACCTTCCTTAAAACTTTCCTCGCCACTTTCCCTAAACCTTTCCTCACCACCTTCCTTAAACCTTTTCCTCACCACCTTCCTTAAACCTTTTCCTCACCACCTTCCTTAAACCTTTTTCACCCTTCCTTTCCTTTCCTCCCCTTCCTTTAAAAATTCCCCCACCTTCTAAACCTTTCCTCCCACCCTTTCCCTTTAAAACCCTTTCCCCCCCCTTCCCAAACCTTTTTTCCACCCCCTTTAAACTTTTCCCCGCCCTTCCTTTAAACCCTTTCCCCCCACCTTCCTTAAAATTTTTTTCCCTCCTTCCCCAAAAAATTTCCTCACTTTCCCCCAAAACCTTTTTCAACCCTTTTTTAAACCCCCCCTCACAAACCCTTTCCCTTTAAAACCCTTTTCCCCTACCCCTTCCTTTAAAACCTTTCCCCCCACTTTTTTTAAATTTTCCCCCCCCCCTTAAAACCTTTCCTCCCACTTTCCCTAAACCTTTTTTCACCACCTTTCTTAAACCTTTCCCTCATCTCTTCCTTAAAAATTTTCCCACCTCCTAAAACCTTTCCTCACTTTTCCTTCCTTTTTTCCCAACCCCAAACCTTTCCTGCCATTCCCAAACCCTTTCCCCACCATTCCTTTAAAATTTCCTGCCATTCCCCAAAACCCTTTTTCACCATTTCTTTTTTCCTTTCCTCACCCTTAAAATTTCCTGCCCCCCCTTTAAAATTTCCCCACCACCTTCCCTTAAAACCCTTTCCCACCCTTTCCCTAAACCTTTTCCCCCCCTTTTAAACCTTCCCCACCCCTTAAAATTTCCCCCCACTTTCCCTAAACTTTCCTTTACCTTCCCTTCCTTTCCCCACCTTTCCTAAACCTTTCCTCCCCCCCTCCTAAACCTTTCCCCCCACCTTCCTTAAACCTTTCCTCACCACCTTCCCTTTAAAACCTTTTCCCCCCACCTTCCCTTAAAACCTTTCCCCGCCACTTTCCCCAAACCTTTCCCACCCCTTCCTTTTCCCCCCACCTTCCCCCCCTTTTCCCCTTTTTTTAAACCTTTCCTTTTAAACCCCCTAAACCTTTCTCACCCTTCCTTTAACCTTTCCCCTTAAACCCCCTCCCAACTTTCCCTAAACCTTTTCACCACCCCCTAAACCTTTCCCCACCTTCCTTTAAAACCTTCCTGCACCTTCCTAAATTTCCT
>WNWK01030665.1:0-23330 GCA_009830355.1 Cherax destructor
GTACCACCACCACTACCAGTATCACCACCAATACCACCACCACTACCAGTATCACCACCAATACCACCACCACTACCAGTTCCACCACCACAACTGCCACTACCAGTACCACCACAACTACCACCACCACTACCAATGTCACCTTCACTACCACTGTCACCGCCATTTCCAGCACCACCACTACCACCACCACAACCACCACTTCTACCACCACAACTGCTACCACCACTTTCACCACCACCAATACCACCACTATCACCACCAACACCACTACCACTAATACCACTACCACTACAACCAACACTACCACCACCACCACTACTACTACCACCTCTACCACCATCACTGTCAGTAGTGTTACTGAATCATTATGTAATATACTTGTGTAGTATATCGTAGTTAGTATCAGCTGTGTTATATATATGATCCCTGCTCAGCTAGGCCCAGCGGCTAGCTGTGACGTCATGGCCCTGGGCATGTGAGCTCTGGCTCCCAGGTATCTCACTTCGTCCACTGGCATAGAACCGAACAGGTAGGCTGGGCTATCTTCCCCTCAAAGACTCTGTCAATATATATTTAGCAACCGCCTTATGTGTTTCACTACGACCGACCATATCTCCAGAATACCCACACAACATCGCCACTACCACCACACTGGAGCACTAGCTCACTTCCTTACGGAGCGACATATACATTTTTTCATAATCCTCCTTGTCTCCGCTGTTATCACCATTATCTTCACCGTTATCAGTAACAGTAATTTTTTTATTTATCTGCAGCACTTCCCACCGCTGCCACCATTATCATGGGAAGGTTCAGATAAAACCCATCTTACTGTCCGTCATTCCTTCACACTAAGTATTATAAACACCAGTGGACCCTGGTAGTGTGTTTTGGTCAGGATGTGTATGCTTGCTACCCCTCGCTTCACCTGGTAGTGTGTCTTGGTCAGCAAGAGTGTGCTTGCTACCCCTCGCTTCACCTGGTAGTGTGTCTTGGTCAGCAAGAGTGTGCTTGCTACCCCTCGCTTCACCTGGTAGTGTGTCTTGGTCAGCAAGAGTGTGCTTGCTACCCCTCGCTTCACCTGGTAGTGTGTCTTGGTCAGCAAGAGTGTGCTTGCTACCCCTCGCTTCACCTGGTAGTGTGTCTTGGTCAGCAAGAGTGTGCTTGCTACCCTCGCTTCACCTGGTAGTGTGTCTTGGTCAGCAAGAGTGTGCTTGCTACCCTCGCTTCACCTGGTAGTGTGTCTTGGTCAGCAAGAGTGTGCTTGCTACCCTCGCTTCACCTGGTAGTGTGTCTTGGTCAGCAAGAGTGTGCTTGCTACCCCTCGCTTCACCTGGTAGTGTGTCTTGGTCAGCAAGAGTGTGCTTGCTACCCCTCGCTTCACCTGGTAGTGTGTCTTGGTCAGCAAGAGTGTGCTTGCTACCCCTCGCTTCACCTGGTAGTGTGTCTTGGTCAGCAAGAGTGTGCTTGCTACCCTCGCTTCACCTGGTAGTGTGTCTTGGTCAGCAAGAGTGTGCTTGCTACCCTCGCTTCACCTGGTAGTGTGTCTTGGTCAGCAGAGTGTGCTTGCTACCCTCGCTTCACCTGGTAGTGTGTCTTGGTCAGCAAGAGTGTGCTTGCTACCCTCGCTTCACCTGGTAGTGTGTCTTGGTCAGCAAGAGTGTGCTTGCTACCCCTCGCTTCACCTGGTAGTGTGTCTTGGTCAGCAAGAGTGTGCTTGCTACCCCTCGCTTCACCTGGTAGTGTGTCTTGGTCAGCAAGAGTGGCGGAAACACACCTAGTGATGAAGAAACCATTATTATAGACGACATCTTGTCCTAGAGCGAAATGTCATCTATGAGGGAGGTATGTTTAACTTTAAATTGTCATGCTACCATATATGTGGGGCAATACTTGCCATCCTATGATACCTGCCATCCCACAATACCTATCGTCCTACAATACCTGCCACCCTACAGTACTTGCCATCCTAAAGTACCTGTCATTCTACAGTATCATCCTACAATACCTGCCACCCTACAGTACCTGCCATCCTACAATGCCTACCATCCTACAATGCATGCCATCCTATAATACCTGCCATCATACAATACCTATTATCCAACAATACCTGCCACTTTACAGTACCTGCCATCCCACAATATCTGCCATCCAACAATAATTATCATCCTACAATACCTACCACCCTACAGTACCTGCCATTTTACAATGTACGTGTCATCCCACTGTGATGTAGTCAGTGTGCTTGTGAGGTCTACCTAATCATCCACACCTACCTTTCGTAAATAGCTGTCAGACACGCCTCTCGACTTAAGTCTCAGGTCTTTTGTCTTTTGGACTAGCGTCAGGTTTCGGCGTCAGGTCAAAGCATGTGGTGCACTCCTTATTGGCGGGATGCTTGGAGGACCATATAAGGCCGAGGAAACAACTAGAGAGGGACATTTGGGCAGAGCTCTGGCCTGTGTGTAGAGCTCTGGGCATGAGATTTTGGCAGAGCTGCTGCCTGTGTGCAGAGCTCTTGTAGAAGGGTGCTGGAGTCTCTCTGGAGGAGACACTGGGCAGAGTACTGGCTTGGAGCAGTGCTCGTGTGGGTCTTGGGACCTGTGACTGGGTTCCTGTGGTGAACTGTCCTCTGAACTATATTGTAAGTTATATTCTGTTTCGTCTGTTAATTGTATTCCCTGTCTCCCTGCTTATATGTACAATCCCCATTTATCTAAACCCAATAGTGTTCTCCTGTTCCCAAATATGTATAGTATTGTACAATGACTTAATAATAAACTGTTTGAGTGGAATAGTAGTATTCACTGTCCCCGTATTATTCTTTATTCTTATTCTTAGACTTTATTTTATTATTTTATTTAAAGTACTGAGAGGGTGAGTAGAGTGGTAGAGATAATGAGAGGTGATGGTGTAGTTACCAGTGACCTCACATTACCTCCACTACCTCCACTACCTCCGCTACCTACCGTAGCTCCTCACACGACTCACCTCTCCTGCCTACTCACTCACTCCCTTTTCTCCCATATTCCATATTCCCCAATTATCCCTTATTTCCCTACCCCCCTACATGACACCGCAATACCTGTCATCCCTCAATACCTGCCATCCTACAATACCTGCCATCATTGAGTGTGATGGTTGTCAAGAGAGCCTTGAGGTGCCCTAATCGTACATGGGAAGAACTTTCGTACTCACTAAATGGTATTGGGAAATATAGGAAGGCATAAAAATCAACCTACATCACTACCATCATAATTATTACCATGTTATTTCTACTACCATTACTGTTGCTACTTTCATTGCTGCTACTAGTGCTAGCAGCAACAGCGTGGTTGACCACTCTTACTCTCCTCAACAGTCTCGGAGCGAGAGTATGGCATCGGTGTGTTCAGCTGGAGCCGAGGGTCGCTACGGCACTGTCATCATCAAGGGAGAGATGGAGCTGGGTCTCCAGTACAACTACAAGGAGGGCCAGCTGGAGTGCCACATCCTACAGTGCCGCGACCTGGCTGCCGTCGACACCAAGAGGAACAGATCCGACCCGTGAGTATCCACCTCCCCCCCCCCACTGTGTTCTTATTGTTCATATTCTTCGTCATCGTCTTCTTGTTCAACATTTCATTGCGGTTCTTTCAGTCTCAGAAGAGAACAGATTGCGCAGTAACGTGTACAACTTGTGTATTTATTTTTATATTCAATAAAAAGCGCGCTTACTGAATACTATATCTTCCGTCCGACACTTTACTAATTCTAGTAAATCTGAAATTTCCTTTCATGCTGTCACCCCCCATCCCCGTGACAAACTTGAAGCGCGACTTGGGTTTCTTTATTCGCCAAGATACACAAGTCTTCCACATGTGTCTTTTTCGTCAGCTAGTCGGTATTGTATACCAGTAATGACTAGTAGAGTTTATAATACATTTGCATGTCATTTTTATCAAGGGTGCTACACTCTGTGCTAATGTCTGAGTCAGGCGGGAGAACTGCCTAGTACTAGGCTCAGAAACTTCTGCCTGAGTTGCTCTCTTTTCTCCGTCATGCCTTAGCGACATATTTCCTAGTTGTGACTCCATGCTCTCTGAATCTGATTCTGAATCAGAACTCTCTGCATGATCAGGAAACAACATATCTCTAATTAATGCTATGACAGTTACTGCGGTGTAACTACGGTTGTACGTCACACCCAGATACTTGGCTACCTGCCAACAAGTCTGAAGTTTTAAAGTACGTAACTTAGACAAAGTCAGAGTATCAATTAACTTTTTCACCTTATCATACATCACAAAAATAAGTACAATATGAGAGAGTGATTATGGGAAGCTAGAATCCTAATGCAAAAATTTACTTTACAAGTTATACCAGTGTTGGTTGTCTTAGAGCCAGAGCTCATTAACAGTATTTCCATCTCCTTGGATCAAGAGACTCGGGCAGGTACATACATCCCCTATGATGTTGCACAAGACCAAACTCCTAGTCTTCAGATTAAGAAATTACTCAAAATGTTTGACCATAGACTTACTAGTATGGCAAACTGGACAATTCCTCCAACACCTTGGATCAAGAACCTCCCGGACAGGCCCCCATTTGTTACAAAATGACGCGATATCTATTAGTAATAGACATCTCCAGTGAACACTAGAAAGGAATGCCCTTCTAGCATCCAGCCTCTTACTGGGCTTTTGCAACAAAGTCAGTATCCTGGTCCAGTTATCCGACATATTCAATAAGCTCCAAGAGGATTACAACTGGTAGGGTACTAACAAAATAAATAAATTTAAAAGATTTATTATCAAAGTGAGTGTCTAGGGTTTCAAAGTAAATAAATGTACATATGATCAGGATGTTCATTAAGTAATGCCTTAGGAGGATAATTAGGAGGTTAGCTCCTACACTGCTCTCATATACAATGACTGTGCTGAGGGCACATATATCTAAATGACTCTGAAGTACCATCAGGTACAATGTCAGTAAGTACAATAATACAGATATATACAAATATGAATATAAGTGTGTATGAGTGAGCTCCAGGTAACTCTAAGACTCGACTCAACCAGTGTCCGACCGAACAACTTCTCATAAGCTAGCTTCTCTAACAAACTGACAATCAGAACAGCTTGATTGACCAGTAAAATGACCAATCCGCAGAACAGCAATATAACAAGCAACAGCAACACAGCGTCATGAACCAGGAGATAGAAAATCGACCCTAACTGGGGACCATCAATAGATCGTTCAAAATAGTCACAAAACTCCTTTACTACTGAATCAAGGTTCAGCATAAACAATCCCAAATTGTGGCGGTGCACAGATGCCTTATCGAATTAGGTCAGGAGCTGTAGCTAGAGACCTGAGTTACCTCAGAGTGTCAATGTGACACACAACCCAGAAAAACCTCGAAAATCACTGTCTAGTCTATCCTCTGTGAACAGAGTTACACAGAGTCCTGAGAAGTATGTTTCGTCTCACCACCGAATACATACTCTACCCAAACAGAGTCTAAATGGCGAGAAAACAAGCAGAGACAGGAGAGAGGTGTTGACTCAACGATGTCCAGCTGCGTAGTGCTCTGGAGCAAGGAGAAGCAGTCACCCACCTCAGGTGGAATCACGTGACTTCCTCCCAGCAACTAGACGCCGGCAACATAACAAGCGTAATGTCATATGTGACAGTTTGCCAACTCCAAGGCAGCTACTACAAACATGAGCACAATTTATAATGTTACATCCTACCTATTACAAAAGCTAAGTCAAATAATGTCAAATATAAGTCCAGTAATAATATAAAGCACGATATTAACGATTTAGCTATTATCGAAAATATTAGCAATATAAAATTATAAGAAGGAAATCAAAAATTCATATAAACATACATATATACATTGGAGCCCATACTGGGGTCGCAATAATGTCACCATGGTTGTTCAATATATTTATAGATGAAGTTGTAAGAGAAAATGCACGGGTGTTGGCAAGAGGTATGGGGTTAAAAGATAAAGAATCTAACACAAAGTGGGAGTTGACACAGTTGCTCTTTGCTGATGACACTGTGCTTTTAGGAGATTCTGAAGAGAAGTTGCAGAGGTTGGTGGATGAGTTTGGTAGTGTATGTAAAAGATGGAAATGAAAAGTGAATGTAGGAGAGAGTATGGAGGAGTTGAATGTATTCAGATATTTAGGAGTGGACATGTCAGCAGATGGGTCTATGAAAGATGAGGTGAATCATAGAATTGAGGAGGGTTTCGAAAAGGGTGAGTGGAGACAAATAACTTTGTCCATGGAAGCAAAGAGGGAAATGTATGAGAGTATAGTTATACCAATGCTCTTATGTGGGTGTGAAGCATGGGTGGTGAATGTTGCAACAAGGGGAAGGCTGGAGGCAGTGGAGATATCATGTTTGAGGGCAATGTGTGGCGTGAATAGAATGCAGAGAATCCAAAGTTTGGAAATTAGGAGGAGGTGCAAGATTACCAAAACTATTGTCCAGAGGACTGAGGTGTTGTTGAGGGGCTTGGACTTCCAGCAATCATGCGTGAGCATGTTAGATAGGAGCAAATGGAGACAAATGGTTTTTAGGACTTGACGTGCTGTTGGAGTGTGAGCAAGGTAACATTTATGAAGGGATTCAGGAAAACCGGCAGGCCGGACTTGAGTCCTGGAGATGGGAAGTACAGTGCCGGCACTCTGAAGGAGTGTTAATGTTGCAGTTTTATAACTGTAAGCACGCCTCTGGCAAGACAGTGATGGAGTGAATGATGATGAAAGTTTTTCTTTTTCGGGCCACCCTGCCTTGGTGGGAAATGGCCGATGTGTTAATATATAAAAAAAAATATTTGTGCCGAATAGGTAAAACTTGCGATTTTGGCTTAAATAGCAATTCTCTTCTTGCCGAATAAGGCAAAAAAAATTGTCTATGCAATAATCATTCTGAACCTAATGAAAAAATATTTTTCAATGAGTTTATAATTAAATTATTGTAAACTTATATAAAATATATTTAGTTAGATTAGGCTAAATTAAATTGTGCTTGTTATAATAAGGTTAGGTAAGTTTTCTAAGATTCTTTTGGTACAAAATTATTAATTTTAACATAAATATAAACGAAAAAATATATCTCTAAACGTATAAGAGAAAATTTTAGAAAAGACTTAATTTTAAATGTGTTCTTGCTAATTGACAAGTTTTACCTAAATGGCACAACATATATATATATATATATATATATATATATATATATATATATATATATATATATATATATATATATATATATATATATATATATATATATATATATATGAAATCAAGAAACAAGTGATTTTTGAATCAATGAAACTGCAGGTGGCTGAGACTGGATCCCGCATCACCTTGCCCAGCCCCATGGGAAGCCACACAACGTTCGCGATGCCTTAACCATTACACCACCAATCCTTCAAACAACATGAGCTTGACAAACTAGACTTGCTTCATGTTGCGAGGACATATAGCTTATGGTTAGCTCAGAGCTAATTTCAATCTACTCCGGTTTGAATACCAACCTCCACGAGCAGTCTATATATAAGTGAAATCACGAAACAAGTGATTTTTGAATCATTAGCGGAACTGCGGCTGGCCGAGACTCGAGTCACTATCCACAATGGGAAGTACATTGATACCTCGCATATCCGGCCTGCTATTATCGGAACCTCGCCAATATCCGAACAGGCCCTGGGAAAGGACAAAATTCTAAAATTATTAACAAAACATCCGAACAGCCATTCAGATGTTTTCTGCCGCCTCATAAACTGGAAAAAGTGCCGAAAGAAAAGTGATGGGGAAGCCACAGAGCTTGGCACTCCATCAGTGTGTGATGAAGTGGCACCTACAACACCGTGGTAGTGGCACCTACAACACCGTGGTAGTGGCACCTACAACAACGTGGTAGTGGCACCTACAACAACGTGGTAGTGGCACCTACAACAACGTGGTAGTGGCACCTACAACAACGTGGTAGTGGCACCTACAACAACGTGGTAGTGGCACCTACAACAACGTGGTAGTGGCACCTACAACAACGTGGTAGTGGCACCTACAACAACGTGGTAGTGGCACCTACAACAACGTGGTAGTGGCACCTACAACAACGTGGTAGTGGCACCTACAACAACGTGGTAGTGGCACCTACAACAACGTGGTAGTGGCACCTACAACAACGTGGTAGTGGCACCTACAACAACGTGGTAGTGGCACCTACAACAACGTGGTAGTGGCACCTACAACAACGTGGTAGTGGCACCTACAACAACGTGGTAGTGGCACCTACAACAACGTGGTAGTGGCACCTACAACAACGTGGTAGTGGCACCTACAACAACGTGGTAGTGGCACCTACAACAACGTGGTAGTGGCACCTACAACAACGTGGTAGTGGCACCTACAACAACGTGGTAGTGGCACCTACAACAACGTGGTAGTGGCACCTACAACAACGTGGTAGTGGCACCTACAACAACGTGGTAGTGGCACCTACAACAACGTGGTAGTGGCACCTACAACAACGTGGTAGTGGCACCTACAACAACGTGGTAGTGGCACCTACAACAACGTGGTAGTGGCACCTACAACAACGTGGTAGTGGCACCTACAACAACGTGGTAGTGGCACCTACAACAACGTGGTAGTGGCACCTACAACAACGTGGTAGTGGCACCTACAACAACGTGGTAGTGGCACCTACAACAACGTGGTAGTGGCACCTACAACATCGTGGTAGTGGTATGACGGTTCATGGCGCCCAACTTCAAATGGCTGCAGAAATCCAAAGTGTCTGGTCCCACAGCCAGACGACGTTGGACTCGATTTTTAAACCTACAACGCCGTCGCCGATGGTGATGTAACGGTATGGATGAGCATTTTTTCCCTAACGTATCCGGAAACTCCGTGTTTCCGAACCGGTCTCGGCCCATATAGTTCGGATATGAGAGGTATCACTGTAATAAGTTGTCAGGATTGCCTTGTATTTGTCACTATTCATCTTCCCTCAACAATAATAAGCTGTCCAGGGCTTTTAGCAGTAAAACTTCACAAAAATATCTTAGGTGGGTGTTTTGGCGCTTGTTGAATATGTCCATTTAGAAGAGGTTCACCTTTGCTCCTACCCACTACCACTGATCTGTACCCATGTACTTCAAAATGCGCCTCTTCTGAAAATCTAAGTTTTCTCCATTCACCCGTCGTTCATCCCTTATGATCAAGTGACCACCGCAGCAGGTTTTTCATCATAGCAACAGTCAATAATTGTCTTTACTGGCCTGGCAGTTCTGACAACTTCAAGGAGCCAAATCTCTCTGTAGATCTTTGCTGGTTTTCTTGGGATCCTTAACACTATTTCTTATGATAACCTTGTCATCGTGAGGTATTGTTGTTGTCTTGCATTTTCTTCCACATCTTCCTTGACACAGCGCTCCACAATCACCAGTGTTATCAGCTTTCTTCAGAATCCAATCAACAGTTGACTTGACTTGGCTCAAAGTTTCAGCGATCTGTCTGACACTCAGTTCAAGTATCGTAGTTCTTCGACAAAGAACTACGATACTTGCACACTTCCTAGGTGTAACATCCATCAGGAATTTCAACAGTAATCATGAACTGAAGGGAAGAATTTGGCGAAACTGCATTCATTCACAGAGCACACTTGCGGGAATAGCACTTACAGAACAACAGCTGTTGTAGCACTGACGAGAGTCACAGGGTAACACCACAGCCGGATGGTTGCCAGAAGTTTGTTTACAGGTAGAGATGAGGTCAATGATTTGACAGCAGTGTCTAGGCCCACAGTCTTTGATTTAGTTTTGAATTGAGTAAGATTGCTGCAAATTTTTCAGTTCGTCTATTAAATTATTCCACCTCTTTGTTCCTTTAGTTTGCGTAGAATTTATGTAGATGTTCAGCCGAACACGAGGTATCAGAGATAATTGTTCCTTGTTTGATACCTTTGTAGTCTGTTACAATATTTTAGGGATTGCCTGACTTCAGGAGCAACATGACTATGCCATGTTTACAACATATGGATTGAACAGTCGTGTGTAGATTTGAGGATTCGAATAAGGTGATCTTGTGTTGCAGAGTCTGGGACGAGTTGGTGTAGTGATCCCACAGACACACTCCAGGTGTGAGACACACTCCAGGTGTGAGCTCTGATGAGGGAAGTAAAGGATGTGTGGTGTGGGGATGCAGGAGTGGGGGGGTAATAGGTGTGGGAGTGATGGTGTGTTGCAGTGATGGGGCGTGGTAGTACGGAAGGGGTGGTGGGGGTTGGGCTGTAAGTGGTGGGGTTTTGGGTTAGGGGTGGTTGGGGTTAGGGTGGTAGGGGATGGGGGTAGGGGTTCGGGGTAGGGGTGCGGGTTGTGGGTTGGGGTGGTGGTGGGGGTGATGGATGAGCAGACAGTCACAGTGATGGTGGCTATACACGGCTTTCCCCGAAGACCTTTTATGACTCAGGTGCCCTGGAGGTAGGTACGGGGATAGCGGGAGGTAGGTACGGGGGTAGCGGGGAGGTAGGTACGGGGGTAGCGGGGAGGTAGGTACGGGGGTGGCGGGGAGGTAGGTACGGGGGTAGCGGGGAGGTAGGTACGGGGGTAGCGGGGAGGTAGGTACGGGGGTGGCGGGGAGGTAGGTACGGGGTAGCGGGAGGTAGGTACGGGGTGGCGGGAGGCAGGTACGGGGGTGGCGGGGAGGCAGGTACGGGGGTGGCGGGGAGGCAGGTACGGGGGTGGCGGGGAGGCAGGTACGGGGGTGGCGGGAGGCAGGTACGGGGTGTCGGGGATGTAGGTACGGGGGTGGGGGGAGGCAGGTGTGGGCGTGGGTGGCTCCTTGTGGGCGTGGGTGGCTCCTTGTGGGCGTGGGTGGCTCCTTGTGGGCGTGGGAGAAACATAGTGGGGGGGCACAATGTGATCGTGGGTGTCTGTTATGGGCGACCCTGACCTCTGCCTCACCTGTGTACACTTGCCCCATCTGTGTACACCTGCCTCACTTATGTGCACTTGCCCCACCTGTGTACACCTGCACCACCTGTGTACACCTGCCCCACCTTTGTACACTTGCCTAACCTCTGTACACCTGCCCCACCTGTGTATACTTGCCCCACCTGAGTACAACTGTCTCAGCTGTGTACACCTGCCCCACCTGTGTAAACCTGCCTCACCTGTAAACATCTACACCACCTGTATACACCTGCCCCACCTGTGTACCCCTGCACCACCTATGTACACATGCACCACCTGTGTACACCTGCACCACCTGTGTACAATGCCTGTGTACACGTGCACTACCTGTGTACACCTGCCCAACCTGTGTACCCCTGCACCACCTCTGTACACATGCACGACCTGTGTACAACTGCACCACCTGTGTACACCTCCACGGGTGTTCACCTGCACCACCTGTGTACACCTGTCCCACCTGTGTACACCTGCCCCACCTGTGTACACCTGCCCCACCTGTGTACACCTGCCCCACATGTGTACACCTGCCCCATCTGTGTACACCTTCACCACCTGTGTAAACCTGCCCCACCTGTGTACACCTGCACCACCTGTGTACACCTGCACCACCTGTGTACACCTGCCCCACCTGTGTACACCTGCACCACCTGTGTACACCTGCCCCACCTGTGTACACCTGCCCCACCTGTGTACACCTGTACCACCTGTGTACACCTGCATCACCTGTGTACACCTGCCCCACCTGTGTACACCTGCACCACCTGCGTACACCTGTACCACCTGTGTACACCTGCACCACCTGTGTGACAATCTTCTGTTTTTACCAGATAATAGTTTTACATTTTAAAGAACTGCTATATAATCCTCATTTTAAATTTAGAATTTGTAATCCCAGAGATTAATTGGTTAATGGGGATTGAAGCCTATCATGTGCCCGGAGTATTATCCTGTGTCCAGAGTATTATCCAGTGTCCAGACTATTATCCTGTGCCCAGACTATTATCCTGTGTCCAGAGTATTATCCTGTGACCAGACTATTATTCTGTGCCCAGACTATTATTCTGTGCCCATACTATTATCCTGTGCCCAGACTATTATCCTGTGCCCAGACTATTATCCTGTGTCCAGACTATTATCCTGTGCCCAGACTATTATCCTGTGTCCAGAGTATTATCCGGTGTCCAGAGTATTATCCTGTACCCAGAGTATTATCCTGTGCCCAGAGTATTATCCTCTGTCCAGATAATTATCCTGTGCCCAGAGTATTACCCTATGCCCAGACTATTATCCTGTATCCAGAGTATTATCCTGTGTCCAGAGTATTATCCTGTGCCCAGACTATTATCCTGTGCCCAGACTATTCCCCTGTGCCCAGAGTATTATCCTGTGCCCAGAGTATTATCCTGTACAAAGAGTATTATCCTGTGCCCAGAGTATTATCCTCTGTCCAGATAATTATCCAGTGCCCAGAGTATTACCCTATGCCCAGACTATTATCCTGTATCCAGAGTATTATCCTATGTCCAGAGTATTATCCTGTGCCCAGACTATTATCCTGTGCCCAGACTATTATCCTGTGCCCAGAGTATTATCCTGTGCCCAGACTATTATCCTGTGCCCAGAGTATTATCCTGTGACTAGAGTATTATCCTGTGCCCAGAGTATTATCCTGTGTCCAGGGTATTATTCTGTGCCCAGAGTATTATCCTGTGTCGAGTATTATCCTGTGTCCAGAGTATTACCCAGTGCCCAGACTATTACCCAGTGCCCAGACTATTATCCTGTGCCCAGAGTATTATCCTGTGCCCAGACTATTATCCTGTGCCCAGACTATTATCCTGTGCCCAGAGTATTATCCTGTGCCCAAAGCATTATCCTGTGTCCAGAGTATTATCCTGTGCCCAGAGTATTATCCTGTACCCAGAGTATTATCCTGTGTTCAGAGTATTATCCTGTGTCCAGAGTATTATCCGGTGCACAGAGTATTACCCTATGCCTGAACTATTATACTGTGCCCAGAGTATTATCCTATGCCCAGACTATTATCCTGTGCCCAGTCTATTATCCCGTGCCTAGAGTATTATCCTGTGACCAGAGTATTATCCTGTGCCCAGAGTATTATCCTGTGCCCAGAGTATTATCCTGTGTCCAGAGTATTATCCTTTGTCCAGAGAATTATCCTGTGCCCAGAGTATTATCCTGTGCCCAGAGTATTATCCTGTGCACAGAGTATTATCCTGTGCCCAGAGTATTATCCTGTGCCCAGAGTATTATTCTGTGTCCAGAGTATTATCCTGTGCCCAGAGTATTACCCTGTGCCCAGACTATTATCCTGTATCCAGAGTATTATCCTGTGCCCAGAGTATTACCCTATGCCCAGACTATTATCCTGTATCCAGAGTATTATCCTGTGTCCAGAGTATTATCCTGTGCCCAGACTATTATCCTGTGCCCAGACTATTCCCCTGTGCCCAGAGTATTATCCTGTGCCCAGAGTATTATCCTGTACCCAGAGTATTATCCTGTGCCCAGAGTATTATCATCTGTCCAGATAATTATCCTGTGCCCAGAGTATTACCCTATGCCCAGACTATTATCCTGTATCCAGAGTATTATCCTGTGTCCAGAGTATTATCCTGTGCCCAGAGTATTATCCTGTGCCCAGACTATTATCCTGTGCCCAGACTATTATTCTGTGCCCAGAGTATTATCCTGTGCCCAGAGTATTATCCTGTGCCCAGTCTATTATCCCGTGCCCAGAGTATTATCCTGTGACCAGAGTATTATCCTGTGCCAAGAGTATTATCCTGTGTCCAGGGTATTATTCTGTGCCCAGAGTATTATCCTGTGTCGAGTATTATCCTGTGCCCAGAGTATTATCCTGTGCCCAGAGTATTACTCTATGCCCAGACTATTATCCTGTGTCCAGAGTATTACCCAGTGCCCAGACTATTACCCAGTGCCCAGACTATTATCCTGTGCCCAAAGTATTATCCTGTGCCCAGACTATTATCCTGTGCCCAGATTATTATCCTGTGCCCAGAGTATTATCCTGTGCCTAAAGCATTATCCTGTGTCCAGAGTATTATCCTGTGCCCAGAGTATTATCCTGTACCCAGAGTATTATCCTGTGTTCAGAGTATTATCCTGTGTCCAGAGTATTATCCGGTGCACAGAGTATTACCCTATGCCCAGACTATTATACTGTGCCCAGAGTATTATCCTATGCCCAGACTATTATCCTGTGCCCAGTCTATTATCCTGTGCCTAGAGTATTATCCTGTGACCAGAGTATTATCCTGTGACCAGAGTATTATCCTGTGCCCAGAGTATTATCCTGTGCCCAGAGTATTATCCTGTGTCCAGAGTATTATCCTGTGCCCAGAGTATTATCCTGTGCCCAGAGTATTATCCTGTGCCCAGAGTATTATCCTGTGCCCAGAGTATTATCCTGTGCCCAGAGTATTATCCTGTGCCCAGAGTATTATCCTGTGCCCAGAGTATTATCGCACATGAGTCTTACCTTTCTCGCCAAATTCCTTTATTCATGAAACGGAATTTATTTTTAAAGCGATTATAAACTAAGGAGATTATGTTACTGTTGTCTAATGCATAGAATAAATAATATATAAGAGCTCTAGAGAGCTGCCATCACTGCAACCAACTGGGTGACAGAATAATATATAAGAGCTCTAGAGAGCTGCCATCACTGCCACCAACTGGGCGATATAATAAATAATATATATAAGAGCTCTAGAAAGCTGCCATCACTGCCACCAACTGGGTGACAGAATAATATATAAGAGCTCTAGAGAGCTGCCATCACTGCCACCAACTGGGTGACAGAATAATATATAAGAGCTCTAGAGAGCTGCCATCACTGCCACCAACTGGGTGACAGAATAAATAATATATGAGCTCTAGAGAGCTGCCATCACTGCCACCAACTGGGCGACAGAATAATATATAAGAGCTCTAGAGAGCTGCCATCACTGCCACCAACTGGGTGACAGAATAAATAATATATGAGCTCTAGAGAGCTGCCATCACTGCCACCAACTGGGTGACAGAATAAATAATATATAAGAGCTCTAGAGAGCTGCCATCACTGCCACCAACTGGGCGACAGAATAAATAATATATAAGAGCTCTAGAGAGCTGCCATCACCTGGGTGACAGAATAAGTAATATATAAGAGCTCTAGAGAGCTGCCATCACTGCCACCAACTGGGTGACAGAATAAATAATATATAAGAGCTCTAGAGAGCTGCCATCACTGCCACCAACTGGGTGACAGAATAAATAATATATGAGCTCTAGAGAGCTGCCATCACTGCCACCAACTGGGTGACAGAATAAATATATATAAGAGCTCTAGAGAGCTGCCATCACCTGGGTGACAGAATAAGTAATATATAAGAGCTCTAGAGAGCTGCCATCACTGCCACCAACTGGGTGACAGAATAAATAATATATAAGAGCTCTAGAGAGCTGCCATCACTGCCACCAACTGGGTGACAGAATAAATAATATATGAGCTCTAGAGAGCTGCCATCACTGCCACCAACTGGGTGACAGAATAAATAATATATAAGAGCTCTAGAGAGCTGCCATCACTGCCACCAACTGGGTGACAGAATAAATAATATATAAGAGCTCTAGAGAGCTGCTATCACTGCCACCAACTGGGTGACAGAATAAATAATATATAAGAGCTCTAGAGAGCTGCCATCACTGCCACCAACTGGGTGACAGAATAAATAATATATAAGAGCTCTAGAGAGCTGCCATCACTGCCACCAACTGGGTGACAGAATAAATAATATATAAGAGCTCTACAGAGCTGCCATCACTGCCACCAACTGGGTGACAGAATAAATAATATATAAGAGCTCTAGAGAGCTGCCATCACTGCCACCAACTGGGTGACAGAATAAATAATATATAAGCTCTATAGAGCTGCCATCACTGCCACCAACTGGGTGACAGAATAATATATAAGAGCTCTAGAGAGCTGCCATCACTGCCACCAACTGGGTGACAGAATAAATAATATATGAGCTCTAGAGAGCTGCCATCACTGCCACCAACTGGGTGACAGAATAAATAATATATAAGCTCTATAGAGCTGCCATCACTGCCACTAACTGGGTGACAGAATAAATAATATTTAAGAGCTCTAGAAAGCTGCCATCACTGCCACCAACTGGGTGACAGAATACTATATAAGAGCTCTGGAGAGCTGCCATCACTGCCACCAACTGGGTGACAGAATAATTAATATATAAGAGCTCTAGAGAGCTGCCATCACTGCCACCAACTGGGCGACATAATAAATAATATATATAAGAGCTCTAGAAAGCTGCCATCACTGCCACCAACTGGGTGACAGAATAATTTATAAGAGCTCTAGAGAGCTGTCATCACTGCCACCAACTGGGTGACAGAATAATATATAAGAGCTCTAGAGAGCTGCCATCACTGCCACCAACTGGGTGACAGAATAATATATAAGAGCTCTAGAGAGCTGCCATCACTGCCAGACAACTGGGTGACAGAATAATTAATATATAAGAGCTCTAGAGAGCTGTCATCACTGCCACCAACTGGGCGACAGAATAAATAATATATAAGAGCTCTAGAGAGCTGCCATCACCTGGGTGACAGAATAAATAATATATAAGAGCTCTAGAGAGCTGCCATCACTGCCACCAACTGGGTGACAGAATAAATAATATATAAGAGCTCTAGAGAGCTGCCATCACTGCCACCAACTGGGTGACAGAATAAATAATATATAAGAGCTCTAGAGAGCTGCCATCACTGCCGCCAGACAACTGGGTGACAGAATAATTAATATATAAGAGCTCTAGAGAGCTGCCATCACTGCCGCCAACTGGGTGACAGAATAATTAATATATAAGAGCTCTAGAGAGCTGCCATCACTGCCACCAACTGGGTGACAGAATAAATAATATATAAGAGCTCTAGAGAGCTGCCATCACTGCCGCCAACTGGATGACAGAATAAATAATATATAAGAGTTGCCATCACTGCCACCAACTGGGTGTGATTATTATTATTATTATTATAATCAAATAGAAGCGCTAAACCACAGGGGATATACAGCGCTGCAGGTTATTGTAGGATGCAGGGAGAGTGGGTTGTAAGAGGGAGATGGACGATTAGTAGGGTATGGAGTGCTAGATGACGGTGGATAGTGCAGGGATAGAGGGTAGCAAGAGATCGAGGTAGAAGGGACTGAGGGAGGCAACTGGGTGTGAGAATAAATAATATATAAGAGCTCTAAGAGAGCTGCCATCACTCTGCGACTGTTTTTTTTCTCTTTGATTTTTTGTTGTTGTTGTCATTTTAAGAACTTTGCTCTCTTGATAATTTAAAGAGTATCTCTCTCTCTCTCATCAACAGCTGGTTGAGAGGTACATCAGAGGGCTCTCTCTCATCAACAGCTGGTTGAGAGGTACATCAGAGGGCTCTCTCTCTCATCAACAGCTGGTTGAGAGGTACATCAGTGGGCTCTCTCATCAACAGCTGGTTGAGAGGTACATCAGAGGGCTCTCTCTCTCATCAACAGCTGGTTGAGAGGTACATCAGAGGGCTCTCTCTCATCAACAGCTGGTTGAGAGGTACATCAGAGGGCTCTCTCTCTCATCAACAGCTGGTTGAGAGGTACATCAGAGGGCTCTCTCTCTCATCAACAGCTGGTTGAGAGGTACATCAGAGGGCTCTCTCTCATCAACAGCTGGTTGAGAGGTACATCAGAGGGCTCTCTCTCTCATCAACAGCTGGTTGAGAGGTACATCAGAGGGCTCTCTCTCATCAACAGCTGGTTGAGAGGTACATCAGAGGGCTCTCTCATCAACAGCTGGTTGAGAGGTACATCAGAGGGCTCTCTCTCATCAACAGCTGGTTGAGAGGTACATCAGAGGGCTCTCTCTCTCATCAACAGCTGGTTGAGAGGTACATCAGAGGGCTCTCTCTCATCAACAGCTGGTTGAGAGGTACATCAGAGGGCTGGTTGGTACCTGACCTTTGGCGTTCATTACTTCCTTCTACTGGGAGGAAGCAATATACCCAGATTATGAAAAATCACTATATTCTTCTCTCTCTCTCTCTCTCTCTCTCTCTCTCTCTCTCTCTCTCTCTCTCTCTCTCTCTCTCCTCTCTCTCTCTCTCGCGTGTACTCGCCTGTTACTTTGCTGGGTTGGGTCGAATCTCAGCTCCTGTCCCTTCCTCTTATCTTACTGCTCTCCAGATTCACTCCCTCCTAGCCTCCTGGACTAGTAGGGAGTGAATCATACCTATTCTTATAACTACGGACGTATTAATGGCGCCTACCTCCACTAATACGTCGTTCACGTCATTTCAACTCTCGACAATTCTGAGGCTGAAGAAATACTTCCTGACATCCCTGTTGGTCATCTGTGTCCATCTTCCAATTGTGCCTTTAGCTCGAGTGCTAGCGCTCTCAACTCATACCGAGGTCCGGGGGTCGATCCTTGGTACGGGTGGAAACATTAGAATGTTTCCTTAACACAGCTGGTGTCCATGTTCACCCATCAGTGAAATGGGTACCTGGGTATTAATCGACTGGTGTGGCTCGCATCCTGGGGACAAAACTGACCTAATTTACCCGAAATGCTCGAAGTTCCTAAACCTGTACTCTCTAGAACGCAGGCGGGAGAGATACATTATTACGTATATACACATGGAAAATTCTCGAGGGCTTAGTACCAAACTTGCACACAAAAATCACTCCCTACGAAAGCAAAAGACTCGGCAGGCGATGTAACATCCCCCCAATGAAGAGCAGGGGTGCCACTAGCACGTTGAGGGACAACACAATAAGTGTCAGGGGCCCAAGATTGTTCAACTGCCTCCCAGCATACATCAGGGGGATTACCAACAAACCCCTGGCTGTCTTCAAGCAGGCACTGGACAGGCACCTAAAGTCGGTACCTGACCAGCCAGGCTGTGGTTCGTACGTTGGACTGCGTGCGGCCAGCAGTAACAGCCTGGTTGATCAGGCTCTGGTCCAACAGGAGGCCTGGTCACAGACCGGGCCGCGGGGGCGTTGACCCCTGGAATTCTCTCCAGGTAGACTCCAGGTAGATAACAAGCGGCTTTCTATATAGTATCCTGTATCAGCTAGGACTGTATACCTTGTACATGTACTTGTAGTAAATAAAGATTATTATTATTATTATTATTATTATTATTGTGTACCTATGATAATAATATTATTATCTCTGTCCACCCTATTAATTTCTCTTAAGTATTTTGTATGTTATCCTTTCTCCCATGATTCTTTTGTCCTCTATCAGTTCATTTAAACACTTCTCATAGGTCATTCTGTGTAGCTCTGGAAGAAGCCTCATTTCATACATCTGCACTCTCTTCAGTTTCTTAACATTTTTTCAGGTGTGGGTTCCATAATGGTGCTGCATACTCCAAGATGGTTCTGATATACGTTGTATAAAGAACCATAAATGACTTTGTTGATATTCCTGAAGGCTGCTCTTGGGTCTACCAGATGAGCATTGGTTGCAGAGGTTAATTAGTTGACGTGAGCCTCTGGCGATATGTTGGGCACTATGCTCACCTCCACATCTTACTCCTTGAGTGAGGTTTACAGCCTCAGTTCCCCCGGTTGAATTCAAGCAACCACTTACCTGACCAGTCTTGAAGTTTGTCCAGATCCACTTGTAGTGTTTCCATGTTCTCATCTATTTTTATTTTTCTCGTTAATTTTACATATTCTGCAAATAAGGATACACCTGACTATATCTTCTGGTATGTCGTTCTCATATACCAGAAACAGTACTGGTCCTATTATTGTCCGTGTGGGAAATTATGAGGACGAGGTTCACAGGTACATTCCTGAAATATTTCATCCACATAATTTGAGGGGGACACAACCAAGCAACAATTTATTGTGCTTACCAGTGTTAGTTGTACCTCAGAACCAGGTGGGATTTTAGAGACAATAGGCTGCACCAAGCCTCTCCTCGAGACCCACACACACTCTCCCACCCACAAACAAAGTCGGGCCTATCAAATTATATCATAAAATTAATACTAATAATGCTGGTAAATTACAAGATACTGAGTGGACTGTATGATGGTTTGTGACTTGAAAAGAAAGGGGGAGGGGGGAGGGATCTGTTGACTATACAACATTTACCAAAAAAATTATATATATTTTATAATGAGCACTCGCCATTTAATTACTGGATCATAATTATTATTTTTTGGAAACACCCAAACGCTACCACTACATCTAGAATTTACAATGGCTAACGCAAAACTAGTGTACATTATGGGTAAGCGTCACAGAGCTAAGATGTGCTCCTAGGAATAATCAGTGTCCTCTATTTTTCCATTCTTGTTGTCTAAATGTAAGGGTTTCCCACATTATTTATCCCAATTCTTCAGCAGGAACGTGTCAGCAATTTCTAAATTACAGATTGAGGCCGATATACACCAACTGACCTTCGAGAACGCCTGATTACATTGCACAATTCATTATGTAATTCATTATGGCGACTCCTGTCCGCGTCAGTCTCTGCCGCTGTTCAACACCCCCCCCCCCTCACTTAAAATTTCTCGAAGGGTCCAAATTGCATCACATTTTAATATGCAATTATTATATTATTCATTTATATGTTCTACCTTTAGGAAAATTATGGAAAAAAATTTCCACAGTCCTTGTGGAACCCTGTTTGTTGCTCTTTTCCATTCTAATATATCTTTTTGGACAATGACTCGGTCTTCTTTCCATAAACTACTCTTTGATTCAGCTTAGTATTTTCCCTTGTTGTTCCTACCTGCACCTTAAGTTTCTGCCTCAGTCTCTCGTGAGGTACAGTATCAAATGCCTTCCTGCGTTCCAAGAACATGCAATTCACCCACCTATCTCTCTCTCTCTCTCCCTCTCGCCTCACTTGTTTATAGATATGGCATCTCTAAACCCGTGCTGGTTATTGTTTGAGAAAAACTTCTCTTCCTGTGTTCAATCACACTCCTATCTACTCTACTATATTGCATAATATACGTGTCAGTGTTAATGATCTGTGGTTCAACGCTACGTGTCTGTCTCCTTTCTTTATTAAATTATTATAATTATAATCAAATAGAATTTCTTTATTAAAGATTGGGACTATATTCGCTGTCTTCCAGATCTTGGGAACTGTCCCTTAGCCTGGTGCCTAAAGCTCTTGCTTCACACGGCGAGGGTCTGCGTTCGATTCCCAGCGCGGGTAGAAACATTGGGCGTGTTTCTTTACACCGGTTGTTTTATGTTCACCCATCAGTAAAATGGGTACCTGGGTGTTAGTCGACTGGTGTGGGTCGCATCCTGGGACAAGGACCTAATTTGCCCGAAATGCTCTGCATAACAAGCGGCTTTCTATAATATAGTAGTATGTCATTGATGTCAGCTAGGACTGTGTACTTTGTCAGCTCTGATGTATACAGCTCACTCAAAAGTTTTTTTTCACCTCTTTCCCAGTCGTGTGTAGGTTGTCCAGTAACCGTTGGTGTACTCTTTGGCTCTCTTATAGGCGGGCAGTGTGGGCTGGCCAGGGTGTAAGCTGTGGGTGTGTGGGCTGGCCAGGGTGTAAGCTGTGGGTGTGTGGGCTGGCCAGGGTGTAAGCTGTGGGTGTGTGGGCTGGCCAGGGTGTAAGCTGTGGGTGTGTGGGCTGGCCAGGGTGTAAGCTGTGGGTGTGTGGGCTGGCCAGGGTGTAAGCTGTGGGTGTGTGGGCTGGCCAGGGTGTAAGCTGTGGGTGTGTGGGCTGGCCAGGTGTAAGCTGTGGGTGTGTGGGCTGGCCAGGGTGTAAGCTGTGGGTGTGTGGGCTGGCCAGGTGTAAGCTGTGGGTGTGTGGGCTGGCCAGGGTGTAAGCTGTGGTGTGTGGGCTGGCCAGTGTGTAAGCTGTGGGTGTGTGGGCTGGCCAGGGTGGAAGCTGTGGTGTGTGGGCTGGCCAGGGTGGAAGCTGTGGGTGTGTGGGCTGGCCAGGGTGGAAGCTGTGGGTGTGTGGGCTGGCCAGGGTGGAAGCTGTGGGTGTGTGGGCTGGCCAGGGTGGAAGCTGTGGGTGTGTGGGCTGGCCAGGGTGTAAGCTGTGGGTGTGTGGGCTGGCCAGGGTGTAAGCTGTGGGTGTGTGGGCTGGCCAGGGTGTAAGCTGTGGGTGTGTGGGCTGGCCAGGGTGTAAGCTGTGGGTGTGTGTGCTGGCCAGGGTGTAAGCTGTGGGTGTGTGTGCTGGCCAGGGTGTAAGCTGTGGGTGTGTGGGCGTCGCTTCCTCTCCAGCGAGAGCAACGTTCGTCATGCATTTTGAAGGATAATGTAATTTAGCAGACAATTTATGTTGGTGCTCGACTGTTGATGACAATATTGGTACACAGTGTTACAAAATGACGCGATATCTATTAGAAATAGACATCTCCAGTGAACACGAGAAAGGATAGCCCTTCTAGCATCCAGCCTGTTACTGGGCTTTTGCAACAAAGTCAGTATCCTGGTCCAGTTATCCGACATATTATCACTATCATCATAGGATCTCAACTGAGAGGATACTGACCAAATAAATATATTTAAAATGTTTATTAACAGTTAGAATATCTAGGGTATCAAAGTAAATCAAATTAAATATATATATATATATATATATATATATATATATATATATATATATATATATATATATATATATATACTGAAGATATTAATTAGGAGGTTAGCTCCTACACTTCTCTCATAAACTATATTATTGTGCTGAAGGCACATATATCTTAATGGCTCTTATGTACCATCTGGTACAATGTCAGCAATTTACAATAATACTAGGATATATATAAGTAAGTGTAGATGTGTGTGTATGTGTGCTCCAGGTAACTCGTTATGCCTCTTAAGACTCGACTCAAACAGTGACCGACTGAACGTCTTCTCATAAGCTAGCTTCTCTAACAAACTAACAATCAGAACAGCTTGATTGAACAGTAATATAACAAATTCGCCGAACATCAATATAACAAGCAACAGCAACACAGCGTCAGGAACAAGGAGATAGAAAAACGACCCTAACCGGGGACCATCTGCAGACCCTCCATAATAGTCACAAAACTCCCTTATTACTGAATCTAGGTTCAGCATAAACAAAATCCCCGACAGTGACGGTGCACAGATGCCCGGAAATTAGGTCAAAAGCCAAACCAGATAACAGAGTTATTGCTTTAGTGTGACACACAAAAACAGTAAAAAGTCGAAATCACTTTGTTAGGCTATTCCCCTGTGAACAGAGCACAGAGTCCAGAGAAGGTTTTTTGTCCACCA
>WNWK01030666.1:0-23329 GCA_009830355.1 Cherax destructor
TCTGACCTCCCTCTCAGATGGTGGTCTTCCCCGACCTCCCTCTCAGATGGTGGTCTTCCCCTGACCTCCCTCTCAGATGGTGGTCTTCCCCTGACCTCCCTCTCAGATGGTGGTCTTCCCTGACCTCCCTCTCAGATGGTGGTCTTCCCCTGACCTCCCTCTCAGATGGTGGTCTTCCCCTGACCTTCCTCTCAGGTGGTATTCTTTCCCTGACCTCCCTCTCAAGTGGTAGTCTTTTCCTGACCTCCCTCTCAGGTGGTAGTCTTCCGCTGACCTCCTCTCAGGGGGGTCCTCCCTGACCTCCTCTCAGGTGGTAGTCTTCCCTGACCTCCCTCTCAGTGGTGGCTTCCCTGACCTCCTCTCAGATTGAGTCTTCCTCTGACCTCCCTCTCAGATGGTGGTCTTCCCCAGACCTCCCTCTCAGATGGTGGTCTTCCCCTGACCTCTTTCTCAGATGGTGGTCTTCCTCTGACCTCTCTCTCAGATGGTGGTCTTCCCCTGACCTCCCACTCAGACGGTGGCCTTCCCCTGACCTCCCTCTCAGATGGTAGTCTTCCCCTGACCTTCCTCTCAGGTGGTATTCTTTCCCTGACCTCCCTCTCAAGTGGTAGTCTTTTCCTGACCTCCCTCTCAGGTGGTAGTCTTCCGCTGACCTCCCTCTCAGGTGGAAGTCCTCCCCTGACCTCCCTCTCAGGTGGTAGTCTTCCCCTGACCTCCCTCTCAGTTGGTTGGCTTTCCCTGACCTCCCTCTCAGGTTGAAGTCTTCCCCTGACCTCCCTCTCAGGTGGTAGTCTACCACCTGACCTCCCTCTCAGATGGGTTTCCCTGACCTCCCTCTCAGGTGGAAGTCTTCCTCTGACCTCCCTCTCAGGTGGCAGTCTTCCCCTGACCTCCCTCTCTGGAATCTTCCTCTGGCCTCCCTCTCTGTAGTCTTCCTCTGGCCTCCCTCTCTTGAATTTTCCTCTGGCCTCAATCTCAAGAGTCTTTCTCTGGCCTCCCTCTCAAGAAACTTCCTCTGGCCTCCCTCTCTGTAGTCTTCCTCTGGCCTCATTCTATGGAATCTTCCTCTGGCCTCTCTCTATGAATTCTTCCTCTGGCCTCCCTGTATGGAATCTTCCTCTTGCCTCTCTCGAGAGTCTTCCTCTGGCCTCTCTCTCAAAAGTCTTCCTTTTGCCTCTCTCTCTGGAATCTTTCTCTGACCTCCCTCTCAAGAGTCTTTCTCTGGCCTCTCTCTCTGGAATATTCCTCTTGCCTCCTTCTCAAGAGTCTTCCTCTGGCCTTCCTGTCTGGAATCTTCCTCTGGCCTCCCTCTCTGGAGTCTTCCTCTGGCCTCCCTCTCTGGAGTCTTTCTGTGGCCTCCCTCTCAAGAGCCTTCCTCTGGCCTCCCTCTCAAGAGTTTTCCTCTGGCTTCCCTCTCAAGAGCCTTCCTCTGGCCTCCCTCTCAAGAGTTTTCCTCTGGCTTCCCTCTCAAGAGCCTTCCTCTGGCCTCCCTCTCAAGAGTTTTCCTCTGGCTTCCCTCTCAAGAGCCTTCCTCTTGCCTACCTCTCAAAAGTCTTCCTCTGGCCTGGCTCTCTGGAATCTTCCTCTGGCCTGGCTCTCTGGAATCTTCCTCTGGCCTGGCTCTCTGGAATCTCCCTCTGGCCCCCATGTCAAGAGTCTTCCTCTGGCCTCTTTCTCTGGAATCTTCCTCTGGCCTCCTCAAGAGTCTTCCTCTGGCCTTCCTGTCTGGAATCTTCCTCTGGCCTCCCTCTCAAAAGTCTCTCTCTGGCCTCCCTATCAAAAGTCTTCCTCTGGCCTCCCTCTCAAAAGTCTTCCTCTGGCCTCCCTCTCAAAAGTCTTCCTCTGGCCTCCCTCTCAAGAGCCTTCCTCTGGCCTCCCTCAAGAGTTTTCCTCTGGCTTCCCTCTCAAGAGTCTTCCTCTGGCCTCCCTCTCAAAAGTCTTCCTCTGGCCTCCTTCTCTGGAATCTTCCTCTGGCCCCCCTCTCAAGAGCCTTCCTCTGGTCTCCCTCTCAAGAGCCTTCCTCTGGTCTCCCTCTCAAAAGTCTTCCTTTGGTTTCCATCTCAAGAGTTTTCCTCAGGCCTCCCTCTCAAGAGCCTTCCTCTGGTCTCCCTCTCAAGAGTCTTCCTTTGGTTTCCATCTCAAGAGTCTTCCTCTGGCTTCCCTCTCAAGAGCCTTCCTCTGGCCTACCTCTCAAGAGTCTTCCTCTGGCCTCCGTCTCTGTAGTCTTCTCCTGGCCTTCCTCTCTGTAATCTTCTTCTAGCCTCCCTCTATGGAATCTGCCTCTTGCCTCCCTCTTAAAAGTCTTCCTCTGGCCTCTCTCTATGGAGTCTTCTCTGGCCTACCTCTCTGGAGTCTTCCTCTGGGCTCCCTCTCTGGAGTCTTCCTCTGGGCTCCCTCTATTTTCTGCTCCACTCCTTTAACTTGTTTAATTCTTATACTTATACTTCGACGTTATTTCCCCTCATAGATTTTGCGTCACAAACATCAACAAAACCTGAGTCTATTTTGCTCCGTAGGTCATTTACAAATATTAGCGTGCGTTAGATATTTTCCTCTGAAGACAGCTATGGACGTGGTATCAACGCCTGCTTACCACAAAGTAATTCCCCAAGCTTCTTGAAGTATTGTACTGGTGGATTAGTCGTTGCCAAGGAGGATAAATAACGGTTTCTATAAATTAGGTGAACCTCTTCTTCCTACAGAAATGGCTGGATGCTTGAGAATCAGCTTGGCTAAGGTGAAGAATTAGACTCATGCGCAACATTTGGGTATCTTTATTTGCAGACTTTTCGCCATCCAGTGGCTTTATCAATACAATACAAGGTCATAATGCGAAGAATGTACAACTATATCCAGAAGATGAGGTAATCAGTCCTTCAGCCTTGGAGCACCGTGGTACTGAAGAATTTAAAGCACATGCATGAAGATGAGCGTCAGATGAGAGTCATGCAGCAGACAGACGCATTGTTACTGGTAGGCTGGATTTAACAGCACAGCACAACACAGCACCAGCAGCACAAGCAGTACCAGCAGTACGAACAGTAGAAGCAGTATAAGCAATAAATAGCATGACGTGTAATGAATGAAGCAGCAGAAGCACCTCCTGTCACAGTAGCAGACGCAGCACAAGCAGTAGTAACAGCTGCACAAACGGAAGCAGCAGCACAAGCAGAGAAAGCAGCACAGTCAGCAGCAGCAGTAGCAGCTTTAGCATCACAAACAGCAGTACAAGCCGCAGCAGTAGCTACAACAGCACAAGCTGCAGCCGCAGCAGTACAAGAAGTAGCAGTAGCACAAGCAGAGGTAGAACAAGCATAAGCAGCAGCAGTATAACCAGCACATGCAGCAGCAACAGAACAAGCAAAAGCAGCAGCAGTACAGCAGTAGCACAAACAGCAGCAGCAGTAGCACAAACAAGAGCAGCAGCAGTAGCACAAACAACAGCAGCAGCAGTACAAACAGCAATAGCAGCAGCAGTACAAGTAGTAGTAACAGCAGCAATACAAGCAGCAGCAGGACAAACAGTAGCAGCAGCAGTACAATCAGCAGTGGCAGCAGTAAAATCAGCAGCAGAAGTAGCAGGACAAGCAGTAGCAGCAGCAATACAAGCAGTAACAGCAGCAGCACAAGATGCAGTGGCACAGGTAGTAATACAAGCAGCAGCAGCACAAGCAGTAGCAGCAAAATAAGCAGTGGCACAGCCAGCAGCACAAACAGCAGAAGAACAAGAACCAGCCTCAGAATCAGTAGTAGCAGCAGCCGCACAAGCAGTAACAGCAGCAGCACCATCAGCAGCAGCAACAGCACAAGAAGCAGTGACAAACAGCAGCAGTGACACAATCAGCAGCAGCAACACAAGAAGCAGTGACACAAACAGCAGCCACAGCAGCACAAGAAGCAGTGACACAAACAGCAGCAGCAACAACACAAGAAGCAGTGACACAAACAGCAGCATCAACAGCACAAGAAGCAGTGACACAAACAGCAGCAGCAGCAACAGCACAAGAAGCAGTGACACAAACAGCATCAGCAACACAAGAAGCAGTGACAGAAACAGCAGCAGCAGCAACAGCAGCAAAAGAAGCAGTGACACAAACAGCAGCATCAACAGCACAAGAAGCAGTGACACAAACAGCAGCAGCAGCAACAGCACAAGAAGCAGTGACACAAACAGCATCAGCAACACAAGAAGCAGTGACAGAAACAGCAGCAGCAGCAACAGCAGCAAAAGAAGCAGTGACACAAACAGCAGCAGCAGCAACAACAGCAGAAGAAGCAGTGACACAAACAGCAGCAGCAGCAACAGCACAAGAAGCAGTGACACAAGCAGCATCAGCAACACAAGAAGCAGTGACACAAACAGCAGCAGCAGCAACAGCAGCAAAAGAAGCAGTGACACAAACAGCAGCATCAGCAACAGCAGAAGAAGCAGTGACACAAACAGCAGCAGCAACAGCACAAGAAGCAGTGACACAAGCAGCAGCAGCAGCAGCAACAGCAGCAACACAAGAAGCAGTGACACAAACAGCAGCAGCAGCAACACAAGAAGCAGTGACACAAACAGCAGCAGCAGCAACAGCAGCACAAGAAGTAGTGACTCAAACAGCAGCAGCAACAGCACAAGAAGCAGTGACACAAACAGCAGCAGCAACAGCACAAGAAGCAGTGACACATACAGCAGCAGCAACAACACAAGGAGCAGTGACACAAACAGCAGCAGCAACAGCACAAGAAGCAGTAACATATAGCAGCAGCAACAACAGCACAAGAAGCAGTGACACAAACAACAACAGAACAGCAGAAGAAGTAGTGACCCAAACAGCAGCAGCAACAGCACAAGAAGCAGTGACACAAACAGCAGCAGCAACAGCAGCAGTACAAGAAGCAGTGACACAAACAGCAGCAGCAGCAACAACAACACAAGAAGCAGTGACACAAACAGCAGCAGCAACAGCAGCACAAGAAGTAGTGACTCAAACAGCAGCAGCAACAACACAAGAAGCAGTGACACAAACAGCAGCAGCAAGAGCACAAGAAGCAGTGACACATACAGCAGCAGCAACAGCACAAGAAACAGTGACACAAACAGCAGCAGCAACAGAACAAGAAGCAATGACACAAACAGCAGCAGCAACAGCACAAAAAGCAGTGACATATACAGCAGCAGCAGCAACAGCACACGAAGCAGTGACACAGACAGCAGCAGCAACAGCAGAAGAAGCAGTGACAAAAACAGCAGCAGCAGCAACAGCAGAAGAAGTAGTGACACAAACAGCAGTAGCAACAACAGCAGAAGAAACAGTGACACAAACAGCAGCAGCAACAGCACAAGAAGCAGTGACACAAACAGCAGCAGCAACAGCAGCAGCACAAGAAGCAGTGACACAAACAGCATCAGCAACAGCAACAGACAAAAGCAGTGATACAAACAGCAGCAGCAACAGCAACAGCACAAGAAGCAGTGACACATACAGCAGCATCAACAGGACAAGAAGCAGTGACACAAACAGCAGCAGCAACAGCACAAGAAGCAGTGACACATACAGCAGCAGCAGCAACAGCACAAGAAGCAGTGACACAAACAGCAGCAGCAGCAGCAACAGCAGAAGAAGCAGTGACACAAACAGCAGCAGTAGCAACAGCAGAATAAGCAGTGACACAAACAGCAGCAGCAGCAACACAAGAAGCAGTGACACAAACAGCAGCAACAGCAACACAAGAAGTAGTGAATCAAACAGCAGAGGCAACAGCACAAGAAGCAGTGACACAAACAGCAGCAGCAACAGCACAAGAAGCAGTGACACATACAGCAGCAGCAACAGCACAAGAAGCAGTGACACAAACAGCAGCAGCAACAGCACAAGAAGCAGTGACACATACAGCAGCAGCAACAGCAGAAGAAGCAGTGACACAAACAGCAGCAGCAGCAGCACAAGAAGCAGTGACACAAACAGCAGCAACAGCAGCACAAGAAGTAGTGAATCAAACAGCAGAGGCAACAGCACAAGAAGCAGTGACACATACAGCAGCAGCAGCAACAGCACAAGAAGCAGTGATACAAACAGCAGCAGCAACAGCAACAGCACAAGAAGCAGTGATACAAACAGCAGCAGCAACACAAAAAGCAGTGACACAAACAGCAGCAGCAACAGCTCAAGAAGCAGTGACAAACAGCAGCAGCAACAGTACAAGAAGCAGTGACACAAACAGCAGCAGCAGCAGCAGCAACAGCAGCACAAGAAGCAGTGACGCAAACAGCAGCAGCAGCAACAGCAGCAACACAAGAAGCAGTGACACAAACAGCAGCAGCAGCAACAGCAGCAACACAAGAAGCAGTGACACAAACAGCAGCAGCAACACAAGAAGCAGTGACACAAACAGCAGCAGCAACAGCTCAAGAAGCAGTGACAAACAGCAGCAGCAACAGCACAAGAAGCAGTGACACAAACAGCAGCAGCAACAGCACAAGAAGCAGTGACACAAACAGCAGCAGCAACAGCACAAGAAGCAGTGACACAAACAGCAGCGGCAGCAACAGCACAGGAAGCAGTGACACAAACAGCAGCGGCAGCAACAGCACAAGAAGCAGTGACACAAGCAGCATCAGCAACACAAGAAGCAGTGACACAAACAGCAGCAGCAGCAACAGCAGCACAAGAAGCAGTGACTCAAACAGCAGCAGCAACAACAGTAGCAACAACAGCAGGAGAAGCAGCAATAGAAGCAGCAGAAGCAACAGCATCAGCAGTAGCAGTAGCAACAGCAGCAGCAGAATCAGTAACAGCAGCAGCAGAATCAGTAACAGCAGCAACATAAATAGCAGCAGAATCAGTAACATCAGCAGCATTAACAACAGCAACAACAGCAGTAGCAGCAGCAACAACAACAGCAACAACAGCAGCAGTAGCAGTAGTAACAGCAGCAGGAGCAGTAGTAACAGCAGCAGTAGCAGTAGTAACAGCAGCAGGAGCAGTAGTAACAGCAGCAGTAGCAGTAGTAACAGCAGCAGGACAGTAGTAACAGCAGCAGCACAAGCAGCAACAGCAACAGCAGAAGCAGTAACAGCAGCAGTTGTAACAACAGCAACAACAGCACAAACAGCAGCAGCAGCAGCAGCAACAACATCAACAACAGCAACAACAACAACAGCAACAACAGCAACAACAGCAGCAACAGCAACAACAACAACAGCAACAACAGCAGCAAGGGCCCTTTTAATAATTTCACAACAACGTCACCACTAAGATGATTGCCGACTCTTAACCTAAGTTTCGAATCTAATTATTCCTGAGCCATAGACTGGAGCGCTGCCTCAGTACATGTCTCCTAATCTCCCTTCAATTTCCCTGGAAAATACGACCTCTTAAATTAAAAATCTAATGAAGTTTTTCTCGTCCATGCTGCACGCAGCCTCACATTAACACTATGCGCTCGCTAAATGACCCACACGGGTTCAGCGCTTTTTCTGACCATTATAATATGTAATTTTTACTCCTTGGTAATGAGACCAGTTCTAACTTCTCGCGTGAGTTTGCATTGCTCTACCAGAGGCCAGTTGTAAGTTAGCTTACACAGTTAGTTCTAGCTCCTGACCCCAGTTTATGGTACTCTAATAGAACGATGGTTATCTTGGGGTCATTATACAAATTATACAGCCTGGCCAACTTATCAAGACTTGCGGTACTACATGATTGCATGGCAGAGCCGCTAATTTATTCCTACGTTGCATAAATTGAACACCGGGTAAGGCTTGAGTTTTAATTGAATCAATGTCAAATAAACACTAAAATGATATCGGCTTTAGTTAAACCGATCAATATGAGAACAAGTTTTTTCTTTACAATGCACAAGAATAAGTAAGTTTATTCAGGTAGACACAAATACAGTTACAGAGATTATCATACATAACAGCATATGTGTAGAGAACCACACAGGATAACACAAAAAAGTCATACAAAGTGACTTATTTCCACTTGGGTCCTTTGTTATTTTCATTGATTATTCAGGACATAAAAACAGTCATTTTCTAACACTAACAAACGTACATTATCAACAACTTGCTAGTGTCGTGACCAATTGATTTTGTATTTACACATATCATAACAACAGGTGAAGCAGAACTGTTAAAAGTGATTATGATATTCCAGGTCCATAACCTCGCTCGTGGTATCGGCCGCAAATTTAGATGAAAGGGGAAATATCTCCACCATTTATGCCCATTGAAATGCTGAGTTCTCTGTCAGGCAAGCAGCTGTTGGGAGAGTGGCACCCCTTTTAAAGAAGAGGGCCTTAGGAACATTTTCCCCCTCACTCTCTACCATCACGTTAAGGTGACCCAGTGTCAAAGGTCACAATCTCCACCAACACGTTTGGTGGCCCAGTGTAAGAGGTCAAAATCTCCACTATCACTGGTCTTAATCATATAATAAAACACGACGGGTCTTAATCATACAAGACCCGTCGTCTTAATCATACAAGACCCGTCGTCTTAATCATACAAGACCCGTCGTCTTAATCATACAAGACCCGTCGTCTTAATCATACAAGACCCGTCGTCTTAATCATACAAGACCCGTCGTCTTAATCATACAAGACCCGTCGTCTTAATCATACAAGACCCGTCGTCTTAATCATACAAGACCCGTCGTCTTAATCATACAAGACCCGTCGTCTTAATCATACAAGACAAGTCGTCTTAATCATAAAAGACGCATTATAAACCACTAAGTGAAGCTTAAGTCACGTGGTTTACCCTAGCCAGTATCTTGGAATAAAAAAATTGTGTATCCCACTCTGGGAATCGTCACGATACCGTGTATCTGTGTGTACGTCCACGTTCAGAGCAACTGCGTCACTCCAAACATGAGGAAATCTTCAGCAAAACACACGTCAGGCTCACCAGAGGTTGTCACTCTCTCCTGTGCTTGTGTAAAAGCCTATCCATAATGTATGTGATATCTGGAAGTTTAGATACCTGGGAATAAGGACACTGGTAGTAGAGGATCCTTTTTTAATACAACGTTTCGCCCAGCCTTGGGCGAAATGCCGTGTTAAAAGGATCCTCTGCTATTAGTGTTTTTTTTTTTATTCCTACTTGTCGGCTTTGGTCAATGTCTACTGGTTAAGAGACCTGTCATCTGAAGCAATTTCTTTGCAGTTATGCAGCAAATTGGAGATTAAGTATTTGCTACATTTCGAACATGGGTTCATATAATTCTAGGAAATGCAGAAACGCAGTCACAGTCGTAACTAAATCAAGGTTGAAAGTTTCAAGATTGAGGTCAAATCTCTGAAAGTCGAATCTGTGAGTACAAGGTTTGGGTCCAGTAACCTGACCTGCGACACCTCCGTAATGTCTGTGTAATAACTTCGTGAGGACTGTGTGTGTATAGGCTTAGTATGTGAACCGTTGGTTACAGGCAGTTACTGTTAGAAAGGGGTATGCTATACACGCTTCTATATGGTAAGTGCTCCTGCTCTAGTGTGCATGCATGCGCAGCCGACGCCACCAGCAGGCGTCCCCAGTACAATCGTGGCGTCTGACACGGGCGTCGTGACTGCTGGCTCCCATTGTGTCCTCTATCTTTGTGCAATAAAGAAGCTGAACTAAAGATGTGTTTCTTTACGACAGACATCTGAGGTTAAGCCACTGTAAGATTAAGCCCTTTGTGATGTCAAGTCACTGCGAGGTCAAGCCACTGCGAGGGCAAGCCACTGCGAGGGCAAGCCACTGCGAAGGCAAGCCACTGCGAGGTCAAGCCACTGTGAGGTCAAGCCACTGTAAGATCAAGAAGTCAGAGTGAGGAGGGTAATGTCACCATGAACACACTGGAGCTCATAAAATATACTTGCTGTATAAGGACGTCAGGTAAATAGAGTCAACATGAAACGCAAATGAGGATTATTGGGCAAAGCACTAAAAATATTCTGTAAAAATGGCAGAGCTTGTGTAACGTCTCTAAATAGAAGAGACCAGGATGCTGGTAGCGCGAGGAGACCAGGATGCTGGTAGCACAAGGAGACCAGGATGCTGGTAGCGCAAGGAGGAGACCAGGATGCTGGTAGCGCAAGGAGACCAGGATGCTGGTAGCGCAAGGAGACCAGGATGCTGGTAGCGCGAGGAGGAGACCAGGCAACAATTCCCCACACAGAGAGCGCAAGAAGGAAACAATTCCCCACACTGGGAGCGCAAGGAGACAAGTGACCATCGTGACAGCGCAAGACTCTACCTACCCAGCAGGAGGTGTTTAACCGGGTACAATATTGACATACCCCGGGAAACACTAACTTTACCTTTATCTCTTAAACACTTGTGCTCATCATCTGCTGTCAGGGGTCAAAAAATATAATTTGCCTCATAGCTTCTCTTCTCCCTCTCCTTTCTCCTGTCTTCTTTCTCTTTATTTATAAATTTCCTTATCTCCTCTCTCTCTCTCTCTCTCTCTCTCTCTCTCTCTCTCTCTCTCTCTCTCTCTCTCTCTCTCTCTCTCTCTCTCTCTCTCTCTCTCCTCTCTCTCTCTCTCTTCTCTCTCTCTCCTCAACCTTCCTCCATCACCTCTCTCCTTCTCCTTCCTCCTTTCACTCCTTCCCTTCTCTCCTCTCCTTCCTTACACTCCTTCTCCTTCCTCCCTTCATACACTTCCTCCCCCTTCCTCCCACCTTCCCTCCACCTTCCCTCCACCTTCCTCCCACCTTCCCTCCCACCTTCCCTCCCACCTTCCCTCCCACCTTCCTCCACCTTCCCTCCACCTTACCTTCCTCCACCTTCCCTCCCACCTTCCCTCCCACCTTCCTCCCACCTTCCCTCTCCACCTTCCCTCCCACCTCCTCACCTTTCCACCCCTCTAAATGCACCTCTTTAACCCGTGTTTCACTTAAATTACATTAGATTATCTTAGATTACATTACGTAAGATTATGTTGAATATGAAACAGTTTATCAATTGCAGTGGGGTATTCTATAACGAATCTAATTGGTTCAAGAACCTCTTCGTTATACCGTTCGTTCGTTATAGGAGTAATCCGTTCCAGGTCCCCAAATACAACCAATTAACAATGAAAATTATAATATAAAATTGTTAAAGAACTGCATAAATGTGCATTTAAACTCCTGAAATAAAGAATATTATTAATACTTGTAATAAAGAATAATAAATTAATACAAAAAAAATAAGAAAAGAGTGTAGTTTATGCAAGCTTAGTGTTGTTGAGGATGCAGGACAGGAGGCACAGGAGGAGAGGATTACCGAGAAGAGCTGGAAGGAGTCGAGTCATCCTACCTAGTCCTCTTTGGTTAGGTAAGGTTCGTTAGGAAACAGGACAAGTGTTTCCTGACGCGGGTCTTAGATGATGACCCGCTGTTGGAGCTTCTGGTCATCTGACCGAGGCCTTCCGCTGGCTTACCGGCCCACCCCTTTACAAATTATGGTCATAGTTATAACCATTTAGTGAGACCACTTTTTAAGGTGACCGTCCTACAGGCACTTCGACTGACGCTCACATCACAGTACAACGATACTGGTGGCGCCAGATACGCAAGAATTCCCGCACAACCAATATTATCAATTTTATAGGGAAAACCGTTCGCTATGTAAATATTCGTTATATAAACCGTTCGTTATAGCATGCTCCACCGTATTCTTATCCGATAAAGTTTTAATCAAGGGGAGGAGAAGCCTTCCAGTCGACTCTTTTTTTATATAATACTACGATATCAATGAATTTTTTTGAGCTTTAAACAGTTACTAATGGAGTCGAAACCAGTTAATATTTTGTTGCTAAAGAAACCAAAGTCAACTGTATTGATTATATAGTGTACTTGGATTACAGTGTACCTACATTGTAGTGTACATGGATCGTAGTGTATGTAGATTATAGTGTACGTAGGTGTTAGTGTACGTGGATTATAGTGTACCTACATTGTAGTGTACATGGATCGTAGTGTATGTAGATTATAATGTACGTAGGTGATAGTGTACGTGGATTATAGAGTACCTACATTGTAGTGTACATGGATCGTAGTGTATGTAGATTATAGTGTACGTAGGTGATAGTGCTCGTGGATTATAGTGTACCTACATTGTAGTATACATGGATCGTAGTGCATGTAGATTATAGTGTACGTAGGTAATAGTGTACGTGGATTATAGTGTACCTACATTGTAGTGTACATGGATCGTAGTGTATGTAGATTATAGTGTAGGTAGGTTATAGTGTTCGTGGATTATAGTGTACCTACATTGTAGTGTACATGGATCGTAGTGTATGTAGATTATAGTGTACGTAGGTAATAGTGTTCGTGGATTATAGTGTACCTACATTGTAGTGTACATGGATCGTAGTCTATGCAGATTATAGTGTACGTAGGTGATAGTGCTCGTGGATTATAGTGTACCTACATTGTAGTGTACATGGATCGTAGTGCATGTAGATTATAGTGTACGTAGGTAATAGTGTACGTGGATTATAGTGTACCTACATTGTAGTGTACATGGATCGTAGTGTATGTAGATTATAGTGTAGGTAGGTTATAGTGTTCGTGGATTATAGTGTACCTACATTGTAGTGTACATGGATCTTAGTGTGTGTAGATTAAAGTGTACGTAGGTAATAGTGTATGTGGATTATAGTTTACCTACATTGTAGTGTACATGGATCGTAGTGTATGTAGATTATAGTGTACGTAGGTGATAGTGTATGTGGATTATAGTGTACCTACATTGTAGTGTACATGGATCGTAGTGTATGTAGATTATAGTGTACGTAGGTGATAGTGTACGTTGATTATAGTGTACCTACATTGTAGTGTACATGGATCGTAGTGTATGTAGATTATAGTGTACGTAGATGATAGTGTACGTAAATCCCAGTGTACATACATTATAGTGTATTCAGATAACAGTGTGCGTATAGTGTGCGTTGATTACAGTGTACGCAGATGATAGTGGTCGTAGATTTACAGTGTGCGTAGATTACAGTGTATGTAGATTATAGTGTACATAGATTATTAGTGCACATATATTATAGTGAACACAGATTATTAGTGTACATAGATTATAGTGAACGCAGATTATTAGTGTACATATATTATGGTGAGAGTAAATTATTCAGTAAACAAACTTTATACAAAGCAAGTTGATTATATTTTATGTAAATTATAGATAGCGTGGAGATTAAAGCGTATGCAAATAACAGTTCATTCGTAGATTATAGACTGCGCAGTTTGCTAAGTATACTTAGATGATATTCTACACTGATAGATGATAATCTACCTTGATAGATGATAACCTATCTTGATAGATGATAATCTACCTTGATAGATGATAACCTACCTTGATAGATGATAATCTACCTTGATAGATGATAACCTATCTTGATAGATGATAATCTACATTGGCATTGATAATCTACATTGATAAACTACCTTGATAGATGATAATCTACCTTGACAGATGATAAACTACCTTCATAACAAAAAAGGCACAATACCGCGACGGGAACAATACACAAATAACCGCCACACACAAGAGAGGGGAGCGAAACGTCGTCGTAAGCTCCTCTTTCCTATGTGCGGGTTATTTGTCTACCTTGATAGATTATAATCTACCTTGATAGATGATAATCTACCTTGGTATAAATAACTTTATCAAAATGGCGAATAATACCGCTTAAAAATATGTAATAAGTAATGCAGCTGATTGTCGTAGAAAGATGGACAAAATATTCGTTCCGCCAATCCTTCATCTTCAGCTCAAAATGTACAGGAAGACCTGTAGTAAAATGTACAGGAAGCCCTGTAGTAAAGTGTACAGGAAGCCCTGTAGTAAAGTGTACAGGAAGCCCTGTAGTAAAGTGTACAGGAAGCCCTGTAGTAAAGTGTACAGGAAGCCCTGTAGTAAAGTGTACAGGAAGCCCTGTAGTAAAGTGTACAGGAAGCCCTGTAGCAAGGTGTACAGGAAGCCCTGTAGCAAAGTGTACAGGAAGCCCTGTAGCAAATTATACAGGAAGCCCTGTAGCAAGGTGTACAGGAATCCCTGTAACAAAGTGTACAGGAAGCACTTGTAGCAAAGAGTACATGAAGCCCAGTAGCAAGGTGTACAGGAGGCCCTGTAGCAAAGTGTTCAAGTAGCCCTGTAGCAAAGAGTACAGGAAGCTCAGTAGCAAAGTGTACAGGAAGCCCTGTAGCAAAGTGTTCAGGTAGCCCTGTAGCAAAGAGTACAGGAAGCCCTGTAGCAAAGTGTACAGGAAGCTCTGTAGCAAGGTTTACAGGAAGCCCTGTAGCAAAGTACAATAAAGCCTGTAGCAAAGTGTACAGGAAGCCCTGTAGCAAAGTGTACATGAAGCCCTGTAGCAAAGTGTTCAGGTAGTCCTGTAGCAAAGTGTACAGGAAGCTCTTTAGCAAGGTGTACAGGAAGCCTTGTAGCAAAGAAAAGGAAGCATTGTAACAAAGTGTACAAGAAGCCCTGTAGCAAAGAGATGCAGGAAGCTCTTGTAGCAAAGTGCAGGAAGTCCTTTAGCAAAGTACAGGAAGCCCTGTAGCAAAGCACAGGAAGCCCTGTAGCAAGGTGTAAGGAAGCCCTGTAGCAAGTTGTACAGGATGCCCTGTAGCAAGGTGTAAAGGAAGCCGTGTAGCAATTTGTACAGGAAGCCCTGTAGTAAAGTGTACAGCAAGCCCTGTAACAAGGTGTACAGGAAGCCCTGTAGTAAAGTGTTCAGGTAGCTCAGTAACAAAGTGTACAGGAAGCTCTTTAGCAAGGTGTACAGGAAGCCTTGTAGCAAAGAACAGGAAGCATTGTAACAAAATGTACAGGAAGCCATGTAGCAAATAGATAAGGTAGCCCTGTAGCAAAATGCAAGAAGTTCTGTAGCAAAAAGTACAGGAACCCCTGTAGCAAAGTACAGGAAGCCCTGTAGCAAAACACAGAAAGCCCTGTAACAAAGTGTACAGGAAGCCCTGTAGCAAGGTGTACAGGAACCCCTGTAGCAAAGTGTACAGGAAGCCCTGTAGTAAAGTGTACATGTGAACCCATGTAGCAAAGTGTACAGGAAGCCCTGTAGTAAAGTGTACAGGCAGCCATGTAGCAAAGTGTACAGGAAGCCCTTTAGTAAAGTGTACAGGCAGCCATGTAGCAAAGTGTACAGGAAGCGCTATAGCAAAGTGTACAGGAAGCCTTGTAGTAAAGTGTACAGGTAGCCCTGTAGGAAAGTGTACAAGAAGCCCTGTAGTAAAGAGCACAGGTATCCCTGTAGCAAGGTGTACAGGAAGCCCTGTAGCAAAGTGTACGGGAAGCCCTGTAGTAAAGTGTACAGGAAGCCCAGTAGCAAAGTGTACAAGAAGCCCTGTAGTAAAGTGTACAGGTAGCCCAGTAGGAAAGTGTACAGTAAACCCTGTAGTAAAGTGTACAGGAACCCCTGTTGCAAAGTGTAAAGGAAGCCCTGTAGTAAAGTGTTCAAGAAGCCTTGTTGCAAAGTGTACAGGAAGCTCAGTAGCAAAGTGTACAGGAAGCCCTGTTTACCTGGAGTTTACCTGGAGAGAGTTCCAGGGGTCAACGCCCCTGCGGCCCGGTCTGTGACCAGGCCTCATGTTGGATCAGAGCCTGATTAACCAGGCTGTTACTGCTGGCCGCACGCAGTCCAACGTACGAACCACAGCCTGGCTGGTCAGGCACCGACTTTAGGTGCCTGTCCAGTGCCTGCTTGAAGACAGCCAGGGGTCTATTGGTAATCCCCCTTATGTATGCTGGGAGGCAGTTGAACAGTCTTGGGCCCCTGACACTTATTGTGTTGTCTCTCAACGTGCTAGTGGCACCCCTGCTTTTCATTGGGGGGATGTTACATCGTCTGCCGAGTCTTTTGCTTTCGTAGGGAGTGACACTCGTGTGCAAGTTTGGTACTAATCCCTCTAGGATTTTCCAAGTGTATATATAATGTATCTCTCCCGCCTGCGTTCCAGGGAGTACAGGTTTAGGAACTTCAAGCGTTCCCAGTAATTGAGGTGGTTTATTGCAGTTATGCATGCCGTAAAGGTTCTCTGTACATTTTCTAGGTCAGCAATTTCACCTGCCTTGAAAGGTGCAGTTAGTGTGCAGCAATATTCCAGCCTAGATAGAACAAGCGACCTGAAATGTGTCAACATGGGCTTGACATCCCTGATTTTAAAGGTTGTCATTATCCATCCTGTCATTTTTCTGGCAGATGCGATTGTTACAGTGTTATGGTCCTTGAAGGTGAGATCCTCTGTCATGATCACTCCCAGGTCTTTGACATTATTTTTTCGCTCTATTGTGTGGTTGGAATTTGTTTTATACTCCGATGAGATTTTAATTTCCTCACGTTTTCTATATCGGAGTAATATAAATTTTTCATCATTGAACTTCATATTGTTTTCTGCACCCCATTTAAAGATTTGGTTGATGTCTGCTTGGAGTCTTGCAGTGTCTTCAATGGTGGACACTGTCATGCAGATTCGGGTGTCATCTGCAAAGGAAGACACGGCACTGTGGCTGATATCCCTGTCTATGTCCGATATAAGGATGAGGAACAGAATGGGAGCGAGTACTGTGCCTTGTGGAACAGAGCTTTTCACCATAGTAGCCTCAGACTTTACTCTGTTGACTACTACTCTTTGTGTTCTACTTGTTAGGAAATTATAGATCCATCTACCAACTTTTCCTGTTATTCCTTTATCACGCATTTTGTGTGCTATCACATCATGGTCACACTTATCAAAGGCTTTTGCAAAGCCTGTGTATATAACATCTGCATTCTGTTTGTCCTCTAGAGCATCCAGGACCTTGTCGTAGTGGTCCAGTAGTTGGGACAGACAGGAGCGACCTGCTCTAAACCCATGCTGCCCTGGGTTGTGTAATTGATGGTTATCTAGATGAGTGGCGATCTTGCTTCTTAGAACCCTTTCAAAGATTTTTATGATATGGGACGTTAGCGCTATTGGTCTGTAGTTCTTTGCCATTGCTTTACTGCCGCCTTTGTGGAGTGGGGCTATGTCTGTTGTTTTTAGTAACTGCGGACGACCCCAGTGTTCATGCTCCCCCTCCATACGATGTTAAAACCACGTGATAGGGGCTTCTTGCAGTTCTTGATGAACACTGAGTTCCATGAGTCGGGGCCTGGAGCGGAGTGCATGGGCATGTCATTTATCGCCTTTTCAAAGTCATGTGGCATCAGGGTAATGTCAGATAGACTTGCGTCTACCAGGTTCTGTGGCTCTCTCATAAAAAATTCATTTAGGTCTTCAACTTTTAGTCTGGTTAGCGGCTCACTAAAAACTGAGTCATACTGGGACTTTAGTAACTCACTCATTTCCTTGCTGTCATCTGTGTAAACCCATCTCGTTTAGTAGGGCCCAATACTGGATGTTGTTCTCGACTTTGTTTTGGCATAAGAAAAGAAATACTTTGAGTTTCTTTCAATTTCATTTATGGCTTTTAGTTCTTCCCGCGTTTCTTGATTCCTGTAAGATTCCTTTAGTTTTAATTCGATGTTTGCTATTTCTCTACGTATTTCCCTACGTATTTCAGATATATTGGCCGCTTGTAGCCGCACTGTTATTCTTTGCCTTCGCCTGTATAGGGAGCGCCTCTCTCTTTCTAGTTTACATCTTCTCCTCCTTTTTCTTAAGGGAATTTGCCTTGAGCAAACCTCAAGTGCCATAGAGTTAATTTGTTCTAGACATAGGTTAGAATCCGTGATGCTTAGGCTATCTTCCCAGTTTATATGTAGTAAAGTGTACAGGAAGCCCTGTAGTAAAGTGTACCGGAAGCCCTGTAGTAAAGTGTACATGAAGCCCTGTAGTAAAGTGCACAGGAAGCCCTGTAGCAAAGTGTACATGAAGCCCAGTAGCAAGGTGTACAGGAAGCCCTGTAGCAAAGTGTTCAAGTAGCCCTGTAGCAAAAAGTACAGAAAGCCCTGTAGCAAAGTATACAGAAAGCCCTGTAGCAAGGTGTACAGGAAGCCCTGTAGCAAAGTATAAGAAACCCTGTAGCAAAGTGTACAGGAAGCCCTGTAGCAAAGTGTTCAGATAGCCCGTAGCAAAGTGTAAAGGAACTCCTAGCAAGTGTACAGGAAGCAACTACAAATGTACAGGAAGCTCAGTAGCAAAGTGTACAGGAACCCTTGTAGCAAAGTGTCAGGAAGCCCTGTAGCAAAGTGTACAGGAAGCCCTGAACAAAGTGTACAGAAAGCCCTGTAGCAAAGTACAGGAAGCCCTGTAGCAAAGTGTACAGGAAGCTCCTACAAAGTGTACATGAACCCCAGTAGCAAAGTGCACAGGTAGCCAAGTAGCAAAGTATACAGAAAGCCCAGTAGCAAAGTGTACAGGAAGCCCTGTAGCAAGTGTACAGGAAGCCACTAACAAAGTAGTAATTAACCCAGTAGAAATGCACAGGAAGCCAAGTAGCAAAATGTACAGGAAGCCCTAACAAAGTGCAGAAGCCCAACAAATTGTACAGGAAGCCCAGAGCAAATGACAGGAAGCCCTGTAACAAAGTGTACAGGAAGCCCAGTAGCAAAGTAAAAGGAAGCCCAGTAGCGAAGTGTACAGGGAAACAAACTAACAAATTGAACAGGAAGCCCCAGTAGCAAATGTACAGGAAGCCCAGTAGCAAAATGTACAGGAAACCCTTAGCAAAGTGAAGGAAGCCCAGTAGCAAAGTGTACAGGAAGCCCAGTAGCAAAGTGAACAGGAAGCCCAGTAGCAAAGTGTACAGGAAGCCCAACTAACAAAGTGTACAAGCCCAGTAGCAAAGTGCACAGGTAGCCAGTAGCAAAGTGAACAGAGCAAACCCAGTAGCAAAGTGTACAGGAAGCCCAGTAGCAAAGTGAACAGGAAGCAGAGCCAAGCAAAGTGTACAGGAATCCCAGTAGAAAATGCACAGGAAGCCAGTAGCAAAATGAACAGGAAGTTCACTAGCAAAGTGTACAGGAAGCCCAGTACAATATGACAGGAAGCCCAGTAGCAAAGTGTACAGGAAGCCCGGTAGCAAAGTTACAGGAAGCCCAGTACAAAGTGAACAGGAAGCCCAGTAGCAAAGTGTACAGAAACAGTGGAAAGTGTACAGGAAGCCCAGTAGCAAAGTGTACAGGAAGCCCAGTAGCAAAGTGTACAGGAAGCCCAGTAGCAAAGTGAACAGGAAGCCCAGTAGCAAAGTGTACAGGAAGCCCAGTAGCAAAGTGAACAGGAAGCCCAGTAGCAAAGTGTACAGAAGCCCAGTAGCCAAGTGTACAGGAAGCCCAGTAGCAAAGTGTACAGGAAGCCCAGTAACAAAGTGAACAGGAAGCCAGTAGCAAAGTGTACAGAAGCCCAGTAGCAAAGTGAACAGGAAGCACTAACAATGTACAAGCCAAGGAAAGTGTACAGAAGTCCCAGAGCAAAGTGTACAGGAAGCCCAGTAACAAAGTGAACAGGAAGCTCCCCTAGCCCAAGAGTGTACAGGAAGGCCCAGTAGCTACATGCAGAGTCATTAGAAAGTGTACAGGAAGCTCACTAGCAAAGTGTACAGGAAGCCATAACAAATTGATATGAAGCCCAGTAGCAAAGTGTACAGAAGTCCTAGTACAAAGTGTACAGAAGCCCAGTAACAAAGTGTACAGGAAGCCCAGTGGCAAAGTGTACAGGAGCCCAGTAGCAAAGTGAACAGAAGCCAGTAGCAAAGTGAACAGGAAGCCCAGTAGCAAAGTGAACAGGAAGCTCACTAGCAAAGAATACAAAGCCATAGCCAAGTGTACAGGTCACTAACAAAGTGTACAAGAAGCCCACTAACAAAGTGTACATGAAGGTCACTAACAAACTGTACAGGAAGGTCACTAACAAAGTGTACATGAAGGTCACTAACAAAGTGTACATGAAGGTCACTAACAAAGTGTGCATGAAGGTCACTAACAAAGTGTACATGAAGTTCACTAACAAAGTGTACATGAAGGTCACTAACAAAGTGTACATGAAGGTCACTAACAAAGTGTACATGAATGTCACTAACAAAGTGTACATGAAGGTCACTACCAAAGTGTACATGAAGGTCACTAACAAAGTGTGCATGAAGGTCACTAACAAAGTGTACATGAAGGTCACTAACAAAGTGTGCATGAAGGTCACTAACAAAGCCCAGCTACAATAATATTCCCACCACTAAGTCAGTCTTAACAGCCTAAATCAGCTTCAACACTTCATTACGTCAGCCTGAGCAGCCTGCTGACGTCACCATCAACACTACACAACATTTATGTCCCTAATTGGGTCGACAGTGTTGTCTCGACGTGGCCGACCACACAAATTACTCCCAGCCTCCAGTATTCTATTGCCTCTCTTAATGTTGTCAGTGACCTGTGGCGTCTAGACCAGAGGTGGAGAGACCAGTGTCATCAGGTGTGGTCCAGACCACAAGTGGGAAGACCAGTGTCATCAGGTGTGGTCCAGACCATAAGTGGTGAGACCAGTCTCCTCAGGTGTGATGCAGACCACAGGAAGGGAGACCAGTGTCCTCGGGTGTGGTCCAGACCATAGGTGGGAAGACCAGTGTCATCAGGTGTGGTCCAGACCACAGGTGGGAGACCAGTGTCATTAGGTGTGGTCCAGACCACAGGTTGGAGACCAGTGTCACCAGGTGTGGTCCAGACCACAGGTGGGGAAGACCAGTGACATCAGGTGTGGTCCAGACCACAGGTGGGGAGACCAGTGTAATCAGGTGTGGTCCAGACCACAGGTGGGGAGACCAGTGTCATCAGATGTGGTCTAGACCACATCTGATGATAACCACTGTCATCTGATGACATAGGTAACCCAGTGCTCGGGTCTAAAGTAAACCACTGTTCGGGTCGCAGGTAAACCAGTGTTCAAGACAGGTTAACCAGTGCTCGGGTCGCAGGTAAACCAGTGTTCAAAGCATAGGTAAACCAGTGTTCGGGTAGCAGGTAAACCAGTGTTCAAGACACAGGTAAACCCTGCCAAGCTGACGTCCTCTGAGGAGCTTGGGACAAAAAGACTGCCCACATTCCTGCCTCACACAAAAACATGGGCAGGGTCCTACCCGAGGCTGTGTGGGTGTCGCTGGTGGGTGTATGTGTGGGTGTGGGTGTTGGTGTGGGTGTGGGTATTGGTGGTGGGGGTAAGTGTGGGGAAGAGTTTGGGTGTCGGTCTCCGAGTGGGTATGGGGGGAGAAGGGGGGAATGAGAGGAATGATGGAGGTGGCGACGGAGTGAGGAGGGGTTGATGGAGTGAGGGGTTTGGAGAGAGACAGAGAGAGAGAGGGAGGGGGAGGTGAGGGAGTTGAGGGGAGGGGGACGTGGAGGAGGGGGTACAGGTTGCTTCATTCATTCGTGTGGACAAGATAAGCTTAACTTTTACTGGAGGTAGTGTGGGTGAGGCAGTGTGGGTGAGGCAGTGTGGGTGAGGCAGTGTGGGTGAGGTAGTGTGGGTGAGGTAGTGTGGATGACGCAGTGTGGATGAGGCAGTGTGGGTGAGGCAGCGTGGGTGAGGCAGTGTGGGTGAGGTAGTGTGGGTGAGGCAGTGTGGGTGAGGCAGTGTGGGTGAGGTAGTGTGGGTGAGGTAGTGTGGATGAGGCAGTGTGGATGAGGCAGTGTGGATGAGGCAGTGTGGATGAGGTAGTGTGGGTGAGGTAGTGTGGATGACGCAGTGTGGATGAGGCAGTGTGGATGAGGCAGCGTGGGTGAGGCAGCATGGGTGAGGCAGTGTGGGTGAGGCAGTGTAGGTGAGGCATTGTGGGTGAGGCAGTGTGGATGAGGCAGCGTAGGTGAGGTAGTGTGGGTGAGGCAGTGTGGGTGAGGTAGTGTGGGTGAGGCAGTGTGGGTCAGGCAGTGTGGGTGAGGTAGTGTGGATGAGGCAGCGTGGATGAGGCAATGTGGATGAGGCAGTGTGGGTGAGGCAGTGTGGGTGAGGCAGTGTGGATGAGGCAGCGTGGGTGAGGCAGTGTGGATGAGGCAGCGTGGGTGAGGCAGCGTGGGTGAGGCAGTGTGGGTGAGGCAGTGTGGATGAGGCAGTGTGGGTGAGGCAGTGTGGATGAGGCAGTGTGGATGAGGTAGTGTGGATGAGACAGGAACCTAATGGTGTTATGAGGGAGAATACCAATGGGAAATAGAACAAGAGAGAAGAATAATGAAGAAGAATGATGAGTAATTGAGAAGAATGATGAAATGGAAGATTTATTGGTAGAAGGAAGTGGAAAAGAATGGAAAGATGTTAGGAACACAGGCGCTGATGGATGAGCTGAGGTACCTGGCTGTAACGAAGCAGGTGAGGTACCTGGCAGTAACGAGGCAGGTGAAGTACCTGGCTGTAACGAAGCAGGTGAGGTACCTGGCTGTAACGAGGCAGGTGAGGTACCTGGCTGTAACGAAGCAGGTGAGGTACCTGGCTGTAACGAAGCAGGTGAGGTACCTGGCTGTAACGAAGCAGGTGAGGTACCTTGGGTGTAACGAAGCAGGTGAGGTACCTGGCTGTAACGAAGAAGGTGAGGTACCTGGCTGTAACGAAGCAGGTAAGGCACCTTCTGTAACGAAGCAGCTGAGGACCCGGCAAGAAGAGGTGAGGCCCTTTTTAAAGAAAAGCTGAGGACCCGGCTGTAACGAAACAGGTGAGGACCTGGCTGTAACAATGAGGCAATTGGGCAAGAAGCAGGTGAGGACCCTTTTTAACGAAAGGGAGGACCCCCAACGAGAGGAACCTTGTAAAAAGCAGGGGGTTTTCTGTAACGAAAATGAGGACCTGGCGTAAAAGCAGGTGAGGACCTGGTTTTAAAAGGGATAAGGTCCGGCTAACAAAAAAGGTGAGGACCTGGCAACGAAGAGGTGAGGACCCGGCGTAACGAAACAGGTGAGGACCCGGTTAACGAAACATGAGGACTTTGAACGAAACAGCGGGGGACCTGGTGTAACGAAGCAGCGAGGACCTCTGAACGAAGAGGGAGGACCTGGCTGAACGAAACATGAGGACCCCAACGAAACATGAGGACCCGGCGAACGAAGAAGGTGAGGACTGGCTGTAACGAAACAGGTGAGGACTCTGTAACGAGGATGAGGTACCGGCAACGAAGCAGGGGAGGTACCTTGAACGAAACAGGTGAGGACCTGGCTGTAACGAAGCAGGTGAGGACCTTGGGGAACGAAAGTGAGGACCCCTTAACAAAAGGGGAGGACCTTTAACGAAGCAGGTGATATCCAACGAAGGGGAGGACCCCCGAAACGAAACAGGTGAGGTACCGGCAACAAGCAGGTGAGGAACGGGGTAACGAAGAGCTGAGGTACCCCAACGAAGAGTGAGGTACCTGGCTGTAACGAAGCAGGTGATACCCTGAAGAACC
>WNWK01030667.1:0-10000 GCA_009830355.1 Cherax destructor
CTGAAGGTATAGTCAAGTACAATATTCCATTAAAGATTCAACAACTAAAGTAAGGAAAGGGAAGGATGGGTAGATGGAGTAGAGGAAGAAAGATGATTTGGTTAGTTTTGTTAAAGAGCGAGGGGTAAGGGGGGGGGGGAGCCGTGAAGGAGAAACAGTGGGAACAAACACTATTTTACTCAAGTCAAGAATGGTTTTTGTGCAAAAGGTAATGAAGTCTGTTAGCCTGAGCTGAGAGACTTTACTAACGTGATGAGGATATCACGAAGCATTCCATTATGGGTTCAATACAAGTTTATCCCACACACAGGCCAAATAAAATTGATGATATATCACCACCAAGCGAAAAAAATATACATATACATATAAATTTTTGCAATAACCTCACAAAAAACAGTCTGAGCATCACGAAACCCTTAACTAGTGCTAAGCAACAACAAATAAATTTAGGGTGACCCAAGTTGGGGGCGAGGGGGATTAAACTACATTGGTTGGTGTGTGGTTAGTAAGTCGATTAATGTGTGTGTACTCACCTAATTGTGGTTGCAGGGGTCAAGACTCAGCTCCTGGCCCCGCCTCTTCACTGATCGCTACTGGGTCCTCTCTCTCCCTGCTCCATGAGCTTTATCATACCTCGTCTTAAAGCTATGTATGGTTCCTGCCTCCACTACATCACTTGCTAGACTATTCCACTTCCTGACTACTCTATGACTGAAGAAATACTTCCTAACATCCCTTTGACTCATCTGTTTGATAAAAACAATTCCACATTTGCAAATGTGGCCACTTGTTATCCCTGTTGCAACTACTAAGAAATCTTCCTTACCTACTTTTTCCAAGTCTTTTCAAGACCTTACGGGGTTATGTCTCCTCTGTTTCCTGCTATCAGCGTACATTGGCAACTTTAATGTTTTCATCATTACTCAAATCTGGCAGCCATTTTCTAGCCCCCTTTTTGAACATCTTAAACTTTATCTACGTGTTTTTTTCAGGCGTGGGCAATACATTAAAAAAATAAATGCAAAACTTGTTAACGAAACCGTTCTATAGTTGAAATTGTCTTCCGTCATTTTTTTTAAATAGTCACAATATGTGCCATCTTCCATGTTTGCTAATTTATCTTCCTGTAGTGAAATCCTAAAAATAAAAAAAATTCAAAGTGTATGACATAACTCATCTGCACATTCTTTTCAGCCTAGAAGCTGCCTCCGTCTGGTTCTATTGTTTTTGTTCTTACTATCATCTAGTAAGAATATCTTTAGTTCCTTTTTATATATTTTAGTATCCTCTAGTTTAGCTGTCTGATTGGGATTAAAATATTCAACATAAAAAATAGTTTTTGTGAATATTGTAACTTTCTATTTAATATCTCACACCTTTCCACCTCTACCCCAGTGAATTTCCCATCGTTATTATACTCTGTATTTTGTCTATCAATTACCTTACCTTTTACAAACATAAATAAAAGGCTTGGCTCTAACTTGCTCTTGTCTACCATTTCCTTTTCAAAATTTCTTTTTTCCCTTCGTCTTACATTTGTGAATTTATTATTTGGTAAGTTTCGTGATTGACAGGCTTCATATATTGATTCCAAACCCATTTATTCATTGCTCTCCATCACCTTCCATTAAACCATTCTTTATTAATCCGTCTTATATTTCTATTTGGAACAAACTTTTAATTATATTTTCATACACACTACAGAACTCTTTGTACAGATTATTTATATCTGTCCCTTGTAGCATACTGTTCCATTTAATTTCACTAAAATGTTGTTTTAAAACATTTTAATTCCCTTTCTTATGATGAAATCGTTCCAGTTTATAAATTTCTTTTTCGTCTCCTAAGTCATATTCTACTGGTTATGTTTTCAGTAGAACATTATTATTACTGTTTCCAAGTGGCATTAAGTAAGTCATGATGGATATTACCTCCGTTGTTGAAGTAAACACTGAATCTAATATTGACTGTGTGTTGCTGCCTCTCATTGACGGTGTGTTGCTGCCTCTCATTGACTATACCTTTACATTTTCTTCTTAGTAGATCTGTCTGTGACTCGATAAAGCCCACTGCGTGGGCGAAACGTTGTCAATAAAGGATCACATTATACTGCTTATGTGTTTATTTTTCCATGCTGCCTCTCATTGACGGTGTGTTGCTGCCTCTCATTGACGGTGTGTTGCTGCCTCTCATTGACGGTGTGTTGCTGCCTCTCATTGACGGTGTGTTGCTGCCTCTCATTGACGGTGTGTTGCTGCCTCTCATTGACGGTGTGTTGCTGCCTCTCATTGACGGTGTGTTGCTGCCTCTCATTGACGGTGTGTTGCTGCCTCTCATTGACGGTGTGTTGCTGCCTCTCATTGACGGTGTGTTGCTGCCTCTCATTGACGGTGTGTTGCTGCTCTCATTGACGGTGTGTTGCTGCCTCTCATTGACGGTGTGTTGCTGCCTCTCATTGACGGTGTGTTGCTGCCTCTCATTGACGGTGTGTTGCTGCCTCTCATTGACGGTGTGTTGCTGCCTCTCATTGACGGTGTGTTGCTGCCTCTCATTGACGGTGTGTTGCTGCCTCTCATTGACGGTGTGTTGCTGCCTCTCATTGACGGTGTGTTGCTGCCTCTCATTGACGGTGTGTTGCTGCCTCTCACTGACGGTGTGTTGCTGCCTCTCACTTGACGGTGTGTTGCTGCCTCTCATTGACGGTGTGTTGCTGCCTCTCATTGAGGTGTGTTGCTGCCTCTCACTGAGGTGTGTTGCTGCCTCTCATGATGGTGTGTTGCTGCCTCTCATTGATGGTGTGTTGCTGCCTCTCATTGATGGTGTGTTGCTGCCTCTCATTGATGGTGTGTTGCTGCCTCTCATTGATGGTGTGTTGCTGCCTCTCATTGATGGTGTGTTGCTGCCTCTCATTGATGGTGTGTTGCTGCCTCTCATTGATGGTGTGTTGCTGCCTCTCATTGATGGTGTGTTGCTGCCTCTCATTGATGGTGTGTTGCTGCCTCTCATTGATGGTGTGTTGCTGCCTCTCATTGATGGTGTGTTGCTGCCTCTCATTGATGGTGTGTTGCTGCCTCTCATTGATGGTGTGTTGCTGCCTCTCATTGATGGTGTGTTGCTGCCTCTCATTGATGGTGTGTTGCTGCCTCTCATTGATGGTGTGTTGCTGCCTCTCATTGATGGTGTGTTGCTGCCTCTCATTGATGGTGTGTTGCTGCCTCTCATTGATGGTGTGTTGCTGCCTCTCATTGACGGTGTGTTGCTGCCTCTCATTGATGGTGTGTTGCTGCCTCTCATTGATGGTGTGTTGCTGCCTCTCATTTTTGTCGTTTCAATTATATTTTGATGCATAAAAACTGTTATTAAAGTGAAGAAATTTATTGAACGTTTATTTACAATTCAAGCCTCATAGGCTGCGCAGTTTATTTATAGTTAAAATCTCCAATTACAATAACTTTTTTTTCACGGTCACTTTTATCAATAGTTGCCTAAGAATATTATGTAATCCCTCATTTATCTTATCCAACTCTTCTCTTTCCCAATTATTAAATGTTGGGTTATATACAATTAAGAGTTTCTCTTCTTTACTTTGTGCTCTTATCCCTTTTCAGTATTTTGTATTTCACTTTGCATAACTTGAATCTTTTACCAATATTACCAAACATATTCTTCCCTTCCCTGCTGTCTCTTCCTCTCATTCATTTATGTCAAAAATATCTTTTTCCAGTTTGGTTTTAGTTAGACAAATTATACCAGTTTTTTTTTTCAGTTATAATATCACTAAGTTTACAAAATCTGCAAATATGTATTATTCTCAGTGATGACTTTTTTTTTCCATTTGTTTCAACACTTTTTTCATTTATCTTGTGATCGTTTCATTGAGAAACTATTTCCCTCACTTCTGCCCTCAATTCAACTTTTTAGCAGTGTTTATGAAATCTTTTATTTTTACGCTCTCCTCCTTAGAAAGATCTTGTTTAATTTGTATATCCTTATAACTCTCCATTTCCTTGATGTGCTCAGCTTTTTTTTAAAGTTCTGTTTGATTTGTGTAAATATTGTTATTAGTGGCTTATACTTGTCTTTGTAACATTTTCCAGTAGGCCTTTATGCCACAATGTTCTTGAAAGCTAAAATTAATAATGCATTTTGTCATCTAATTTATGTGTTGCTCTACTTCTTTGATTCTTTACATTTTCTTCTTCTATTTCCTTTCCAACAAGCCAAAAACGATAAATGTTTCATTTCTATCAATAGAGTCCCTTAATAACTTTATTTGCAATCTGTTGTTAATTTTTTTTACTAATATTGGCTATAGCAATGAATTCTTTAGTTATTACCATCTGATGTTTAATCTCTGTCTTTTCTAAAGTAAATATTAAAAAGTTTTCTTCAGTCTTAGGTTTGTATGCTTCAAGACTTTCATCTCCTCCTCTAACCTTTTGTTGACACACTCAGCACCGTCGTGTTGACACGCTCGGCACTGTCGTGTTGACACACTCAGCACTGTCGTGTTGACACACTCAGCACTGTCGTGTTGACACACTCAACACTATCACAAGCCCACCATAATAACACCATATACCCCACACTACACTAACCCAACCTTAGCAAGAAAACATGCACCTGCCTTGTGTATATGGGGTGCTCCGGAAACGTACCCGAATTGGAAAAGTCTGTGTGATGTTATACACCATAAATGTTTTTAATGTATAATAAGTCTCCGTATACATCCCACATACCCATGCACTGACCCTCTTACACCCCACCACCTGAGTGCAGAGCAGAAAGGTAAAGTGAAAATTAGGTTCTTTTGGAACCTAGTTTGCGAGTAGGATACAGGCAGGATGGCAGTACAGTATACCTGTGGGACATGTGAAAAGGTTCTTGGGAAAAAATCCAGAATCACATGCAACCTTTGTTTTACAAAACAACATATCTCCTGTGCAAAAATAAATACTGCATCCAAAAAACGACATCCATCTGGAAAGGTGTTTCTGGATCTGCAATAAGGATGTGGAACTATGGACAGATATCAGGAAAGTACTCAGGAGGTTAAATAATAAGAATATATAGAGCATGGGAATATATAGAACATGGAAGGATGGGAGAGGAGTAAAATTTAACATTCAGAATGCCCAGTCTACAACAGTTGATCCAAAAATAATTAGACACAGGGAACAAAAAAATCAGCTATCTCAGCCCCCAGCCCTAGGGTTGACCCAGACTCAGCCCCCAGCCATATTGCAAATCCGGATTCGGCTAAAGACTTCCACAGCCATAGCCCCTATTACAGATGTAGTAGAGTCCTCTTCCGGGGAAAATGTTGGCCTCCTGAAAACAGATGGTGGTGTCTCTGGCTTGGCTATCGAAGACTAGTGCAGTTCTAGGATGTGCACAAATTGGGAATACATCCAGTACGAATTGTATCCAACCAAAAGCAAAATGGTGCAAATTCTATGCTTGGGGGATCTGTAAGCATGGAATATCGGGAAAAACAAATGGGACATGCAACTTTGAGCATCCCAAAAAATGCCACGACCTCCTGTCCAAAGGAGTGTGTCGTTCTACCTCTTGCAAATTCTTCCACCCTGAGATGTGCCACTCTTCAGTCCTTAAAAAACAATGTTACAACACCAACTGCCCCGCATATCACTTAAAAGGGACCAGGAGGTAAACACCCCGTAAAACAAATCATAGTAGTTACAGTAGTTTTGACAACTTCACTCCAAGTGAATTTTTAGCGGTAGGAAACAAAGAAAATGGAAAGAAATAACCAAAATAGTTCACCACCTTGGATTGGAGCCTTGTTGAACTGGAGGCACAGCCAGTAGCCCCTCCAGATTCACAACTACTGATGCCAACAACAAAATCCCCCCAACACACATGCAATATGACCTCATTCATATTTGCCAATATACAGGGCCTTAAGCCATCCACCAACAAAATACCTTTCATCAATGGACTTCTAGAGAAGTCAAATGCGATGTTTGCAACCTTCACAGAGACCCACGCAAAAGATTACTTTGACAGTGAAATATGGATACCTGGGTACAACCTTTTCAGTTGCGACAGAAAGAACAGACAACAAGGGGGTTGGCTTGTATGTCAAAGAGTCGCTCATTTGCACAGAGATACTGAACACCACAAATTATATAGTTGAAGTTCTAACAATAAAAACTGAGAACCAAAACTTAGTCATTGTACTTGAATATAAGCCACCAGATGCAACTTCCCAACAGTTCAAGGAACAGCTGTCAAAAATTTACTACTGTCTGGAAAACCTTTCAGCCCCATCCCCAAACATCTTGCTGCTTGGTGACTTCAATCTAAGACATACAAAATGGAAGAATGTAGCAAATAATGTAGCAGAAATAATCCCTGGAGGCAGCTCAGACAAAAAAAATCACACACACATGAGCTGTTGAATTTCTGCAATAAACACACCCTAAGTCAGCAGATAGTGGAGGCAACAAGACTGGAGAACACACTTGACTCCTTATTTTAACAAATTATGAGGACCTAGTAAGAAACAACAATATAAAAAATAACTAATTCTGATCACAATCTAATCGAAGTCCAGACCTACATGCACAGGGGTCCTGATCAGCAAAATGCATACATCAACTGGGACCAGGTAAACTATGTCCTATATGAAACATGTTGGGAAGATATCTTAAATAACATTGACCCTAACCAGGGCCTTGAAAAAATAAATTTTCTGGTAGCTGAAGTATGTTCAAGGCATATTCCCCTAAGCAAAAAGAAGAGAAGTAAACTGGAGAGAGAGACGCTCTCTCTACAGGATAAGGAGAAGAATCACTGAGCTCCTCAAGAATGCTAGATTATCTGAAACACGGAAGGAAACGCTAACCAGGGAAGTGGAAAATATTGAGCTTAAGTTAAAGGACTCAAGAGGATCCAGGAGAGACAAGAGGAGCTAAAAGCAATTAGTGAAATTGAAAGAAATTCGAAACATTTTTCATATGCCAAAAACAAGGCAAAAATCACATCTAGTATAGGGCCCCTGCTCAGACAAGACGGATCCTACACAGATGACAACAAAGAAATGAGTGAAATACTGAAATCTCAATACGACTCTTGTGTTCAGTGAGCCACTAATCAGTCTAAAGACAGACAATCCAAATATTTTTTTCATGAATGAGCCTCAAAGCCCTGTCAATGTATGCCAAATTTCTAACATAACCCTAAATCCACTAGACTTTGAGAAAGCCATTGACAACATGCCCATGCACTCAGCTCCAAGCTCAGACTCGTGGAACTCTGTGTTCATTAAGAACTGCAAGAAACCCCTCTCACGGGCCCTAAGTATGCCATGGAGAAAGAGCATAGACACAGGTGAGATTCCAGTCACTAAAAACAACGGATATAACCCCACTACATAAAGGTGGCAGCAAAGCAACAGTTAAGAACTATAGACCAATAGCTTTAACGTCCCACATCATAAAAATCTTTGAAAGAGTTCTAAGAAGCAGGATTGCAAACCACTTAGACTCCCAAAAATTACACAGTCCAGGGCAACATGGGTTCAGAGCAGGTCGCTCCTGCCTCTCGCAACTACTGGACCACTATGATATGGTCTTGGATGCACTGGAAAACAAACAGAATGCAGATGTAGTATACTACACAGATTTTGCAAAAGCCTTTGACAAGTGCGATCATGGTGTAATAGCACACAAAATGCGTGCTAAAGGGATAACTGGAAAAGCAGGCAGATGGATCTTCAACTTTCTAACCAATCGAACACAAAGAGTAGTGGTAAACAGAGTTAAATCGGAAGCTGCCATAGTGAAGAGCTCTGTTCTACAAGGCACAGTACTCGCCCCTATCCTGTTACTCATCCTCATATCATCCTTTGCAGACGATACTAGGATCTGCATGAGTGTGTCATCCATTGAGGACACGGCAAATCTCCAAGATATAAGCCAAGTTCTCCAATGGGCAACAGAGAACAATATGATGTTAAATGAAGACAAATTCCAACTACTCCGTTATGGAAAACTGGAGGAAATAATAGCTAGAACTGAGTATACTAAACTCTAATCACACAATAGAGAGGAAAAGTAATGTGAAGGACCTGGGAATGGTAATGTCTGAGGATCTCACCTTCAAGGATCACAACAATGCCACTATTACATCTGCGAGGAAACTGATAGGATGGATAATGAGAACATTCAAGACAAGAGATGCCAAGTCAATGATGATCCTTTTTAAATCACTTGTTCTCTCTAGGCTGGAACACTGCTGTACATTAACATCTTTATTCAAGGCAGGTGAAATTGCAGATCTAGAGAATGTATAGAGAACCTTTACGTCACGTATAAGTTCCATCAAAAACCTTAACTACTGGGAACGCTTGGAAGCACTTGGCTTGTACTCACTGGAGCGCAGGCGAGATGGATACATCATAATCGACACCTGGAAGATCCTGGAGGGACTGGTTCCTAACCTGCACACACAAATCACTCCCTAAGAAAGCAAAAGACTTGGCAGGCGATTGCAACATACCCCCAGTGAAAAATAATGGCGCCATTAGTACTCTAAGAGAAAACACAATAAGTGTCCGGGGCCCAAGACTGTTCAACAGTCTCCAACCAGCCATAAAGGGAATTACCAGTAGACTCCTGGTTGTCTTCAAGAGGGAGCTGTACAGATACCTAAAGTCAAGTGCCGGATCAGCCGTTCTGTGGTTCGTACGTTGGACTACGTGCAGCCAGCAGTAACAGCCTCGTTGATCAGGCCCTGAGCCACCAGGAGGCCTGGTCGTGGACCGGGCCGCGGGGGCGTTGATCCCCGGAATGCCCTCCAGGTAGACTATCGTACTGATACACTCAGCACTATCTTGTGCTTGCTGGCTCCACCTGATGTTCTAATTCCGACTTAGGTTTAATCTAATTAAACTATCGTTTAATTTCTTTCTCAATATTATCATTATTTACAGATAATTCCTGATTTATCACTTCCCTCTTCTTCATTACCTCACTTAATGTTGTCCGTATTTTCTGGAAGGAAGCCTTTAATTTTTTTTTAAAAGTGCATTTTCTTATTTAATTTCTGTTAATCCTTCTAGTCTTACCTGAGGTTGTTCAATTTTAGTCATTCTGTCCATCTATCCGCTGGTTTCCTTGTCTACACGTGTATAAGCAATGCTGGGCTTAGACCGTGTACCCTCCGCGCCAGCGCGTGTACATACCTATATGTGGTTGCAAGGGTCGAATCACAGCTTCTGGCCCCGCCTCTTCGCTGGTCGCTACTAGGGCCACTCTTTCTCGGCTCCAAGAGCCTTATCGTACTTCGTCTTAAAGTTATGTATAGATCCTGCTTCTACCACTTCACTCTCCAGATTGTTAAACTTCCTGAAGAAATACTTTATAATATCCCTAAGATGCATCCGAGTTTTCAGCTTCCAGTTGAGCCCTCGTGTTCCTGTATTCTATCTCTGTAGTGTGTGTGTGTGTGTGTGTGTGTGTGTGTGTGTGTGTGTGTGTGTGTGTGTGTGTGTGTGTGTGTGTGTGTGTGTGAAAACAGAAATAAACGTACCAGTTGGTTAACTTTCACTTTCTACGCCACAAGAAAGTTAGTGTTGATCGGTACACACACACACACACATACACACACACACACACACACTTCTTGTTTTTTTTTTATTTTAGTTTTTTTTTGTTGCTGGTGACTGGGCTGACACTTGTCAGCCCTTTTTATTGTTTTTTTTTTTTTACTGAAGTACTGTCTTTGTTAAGTCTTTTTGTGTAGGTCGGTTAGTATTTTTGTTTGTGATTTATGTTATAAGTGAGTTTCAGTATTGTCGTGGAGGGGTCTTCAGTATTGTCGTTGAGGGTGTCTTCAGGAGGGGTCTTGGAGGGGGTCTTCAGAAGGGTCTTGGAAGGGGTCTTCAGAAGGGTCTTGGAGGGGGGTCTTCAGGGTGGTCTTGGCGGGGGTCTTGGAGGGGATCTTTAGGAGGGTCTTGGAGGGGGTCTTCAGA